>MCFG01000029.1:0-180000 GCA_002104895.1 Anaeromyces robustus
AAATAATAATAAAAATTTTAAATTAAATAAAAGTAAATTAAAAAAAAGGTATTTTTTTTATTTTTTGTTTTTTTTATTTTTTTTTTTTAATGGTTTTGTCTATTTTTGTCTATTTTACAAATATTTAATTATTTATTATTAATTATTTATTGTTTTTGTTATTAATTATTAATATAATAATATTATCATAATTATTTTTGAGAAAATATTATTATTATTATTATTATTATTATTATTATTATTATTATTATTATTATGTAATATATATAATATATATTATATGTTTTTTTTTTAATTCTTATTTATTATTATATGTTTTATTATTTATTAGTTATTATTTTCGGATGTTCCACTTTTGGTACGTACTTCCGCACTTTTACTTAGAATTATGCCTACTGTTAGTGGCCAGATCTGGTCATTATTCAATAGGTATCCCAACAATCTAACCAAGAGCGTCGAAGCTGACAATTCAGTAGGACAAGACAGTAGGTCACACGCATCTAATAATGATAATAACTTTCCAACTTGATTTAATTTAATAATATACACTATACCATATGAAGTAATTATAAATTATTACTATCTATTAAATAATAAATTATTATTCTTTATTAGATTAAGTTTTAATATGTACAATTACTTTATAACATGTACTTTTTAAATTAAATTTAAATAAAGTTTTCATTATTTTATTGCCAAAAAAAAAAAAAAAAAAAAAAAAAAAAAAAAAAAAAAAAAAAAAAAAAAAAAAATTAGTTATTATTAATTTTTATTATTTTTCTTACTGTTACACTTAACAACAATAATAACAATACATATTATTATTTTTGATTTTTTTTTTTTTTTTTTTTTTTTTTTTTTTTGATTTTCAGATTTTTTGATTTTCAGATTTTTGATTTTCAGATTTTTGATTTTCAGATTTTTGATTTTTCAGAATTTTGATTTTAATTTTTTTTTTTTTTTTATTTTGTAACATTAAATATTGTAAAAATAAATAAATAAATAAATAAATAAATAAATAAATAAATAAATAAATAAATAAATAAATAAATAAATAAATAAATAAATAAATAAATAAATAAATAAATAAATAAATAAATAAATAAATAAATAAATAAATAAATAAATAAATAAATAAATGATATTTAATAAATATTAAATATTAAATATTAAATATATTATATATATTATATTTTTTTTCTTTCTAGAAAAATTATATCTATGATAAAAAGTATAATAGTTATTGTATTAAATTAAAATATAATAATCATTTTTAAAAGGAATGTATAGATAATTTCAGAATATTTCTTTTATTCTTCGTTATATCATTTATTATTTATTTTTATTTTTATTTTTATTTTTACTTTATATCTTAATATATAATAAATAAAAATCAAAAAGTGTATTTTTTTTCTTCTGTCTAAAAATAATATTTTTTATATTAATGTATAATTTATTAATTTATCAAAAGAAAAAAAAAAAAATCTATATAGATATAGATATAGATATAGGTATTTATATATTAAAATGAATTTCTTTAATGTTATACAATAAAATATTGTATAATAAATGCTAAGTTACTGCTATTAATAATGTTATACAATTAATGCTAAGTTACTAATAAATTGTTAAGTTACTAAATATACTATTACTAATGTTATACAATAATTTCAGAATATTTCAATAAATGCTAAGTTTACGGATATTTATTAATTTTTATTAGTATTTTATGGAAAATATAATTTTATTAAAAATTAAAAATTAAAAAAAAAAAATAAAATGAAATAATCAGTAAGAACAATAGAACAAATAGTTAATCCATTGATTCTATTTCTAATTAGTATTTAAAAAAAAAAAAACATTAAGTATTATGATATTCTTTCTTAAAAATGAAATTATTGATATTACTTAATACTAAGTAAATAAAATATTATAATAATACTAACTTAATAATAATAATAAATAATAAATAATAATATAAATAATAACAAATAATAATATCAATAGTTAATAATTATAATAAATAATATATTATTAATATATTTACAAATATATTAATTTTAATAATAATCAATGTTGTAATATCAATCTACGTTGAATAATGATGATTGGTATTTTAATTTAAATTTATTTACAGTATTTATTTATTTATTAAATTTTATTTAATATTATTATTATTATAATTATTATTATTATTATTATAATTATTATAATTAATTATTATTATTAAATTTTATTTAATATTATTATTATTATTATTAAATTATTATTATAAAAAATTTTATGTATTATACATACGTATTATACATACATACGTATTTAATTTTTAATTACTTTATTAAAATTTTTAATTACTTATTAAAATATATTAAATTCTATCTATCATACCCCTTTTCCTTGTAATAAAGTGTAAGTTCAACTTCAAGTTGAAAGTGTTTAGTTTAGTTTAGTTTAGTTTAGTAGGTGAAAAATAATAGCAGATGAATAACATTGAACATTGAATATTATAAAATATGTGTCAATATATGACATTTTTTATTTGAAAAAAAAAAAATTAACCTTTCGTTTTCGTTTAATTTATTTACTATTAAATCCTATGTCTATATGTATTTACATATTATCTATTTATTATATTATTTTTATTTTACTTTTTTTATTTTTACTTTTTTTTTTTTTTTTTAAATCTATTCTTTTATTTGATTATAAAAGCAAATGTATTTATTTTATTTTATTTTTATTTTATTTTTACTCTAACTATCTATTTAAGAAGTTTTTTTTTTACTTTTTTTATTTTTAAAATAAACCAAGATTTTTTTGGTTTTTAATATTTTATTAATTAAACTTACCAAATAAAATAAAATATCCATAAAGAAAAATTTGATCATGGTGGATAATATTGATAGGAAAAAAAAAGATACTTTTTTTTTCTTACTATTTTCTATAATACTATAGAAATATTAAATAAATAAATAAATAAATAAATAAAAAATAAATAAACAAATAATACAAATAAATGAATGAATAAATAAATAATTTAATACATAATTCATAAATAATATATAATATACAATATATATATTATATATATATTAATTAATTCATAATAAATATAAAGTATGAATAAAGAGTTGAGTTGTCATATTTAATTATTAAATTTATAAAAGTTTTATGATAAGAAATAAGTGAATAAATAAATTAATAAATAAATAAATAAATAAATAAAAGTTGATATTTTATAATAATATTTTAAATTAAATCTATTAGTAATAATCAATTGAATTGAATTAAATCAATATATTATTATTATATGATCTTAATAAATTAATAATACTTTAATAAGTTAATCATTAAAAATCATTTTATTTATTTATTTTTTTTTTAATTAATAAATTAAATCATCATTCATTATTCATTATTATTATTAATATTATTCATTAATATTATTATTCATTATTCATTATGGTTTTAACAGTTATTTAAAAGAAAAAAGAAAAAAATTTTTCTTTTTCTTTTTTTTTTTTTTCTTTAACACGCCTTTACCTAAATAATTAGGTTATTGTTAAATTGCTTTTGTTTATAAAATTTTATTAATAATTAAGGTATTTATAATGATTTGTTAATAATATTTGAAAAAAGTAAAAAAAAGTTCAATAATAAAAAAATAGAAATATTATAAAAATAAAATATAAATATAAATATTTTTATACATTTATTTTTATTTAAAAATTGTAAAAATATTAATTTTTTTTTTTCTTTTTTGTGTGTGTGTTTTAATTTATCTTTTTTTATTATTGTTTTTTTTTTTTTTGCTTTTTTTTTTATTAAAATATATTTAATAGTTAAATAAATAAAATGGATACTATGCAAAACCATAAGCCACATATTAGAAAGTACCCAGATGCCAATGGTTACTTCGGTAAATATGGTGGTAGTTTTGTTAGTGAAGAATTACAAAGAGAAATGAAGAATATTGAAGATGCTTATAATACTATTTGTCGTAGTCAAGATTTCATTCATGAATTACGTCATATTAGAAAGCATTTCCAAGGTCGTCCAACTCCAGTTTACTACTGTAAGAATTTATCTGACTTAATTGGTGGAGCTAGAATCTACTTAAAACGTGAAGGTATATTATTATTTATTATTTATTATTATTTATTATTATATATAAAATATATATAATAGAATGAGAATAAAAAAATAAAAAATCATAATAAAAGAAAAAAAAATAAAAGGAAAATAAAAAATAAAAAATAAAAAATAAAAAGTAATAATAATAAAGTAAAGGTGAATGAATAATAATGAATAATGAATGATATATAAGAAATAATTAAAATAATAAAAAGACAAAAAAAAAAAAAAAAAAAAAAAGATATAATAAATAAAAAATATTTAAATAAAATATATTTGAGAGAAAAAATTTTATTCAATTAATTATTGGTATATTTTAAAATTTTATTAATTTTTTTTTTTTTTTTACTTTATTTTTTTTTTTACTTAATTTTATAAAAAGACTTAAACCACTCTGGTGCTCACAAACTTAACCACTGTATGGGTGAAGCTCTTCTTGCTAAATACATGGGTAAGAAGAAGTTAATTGCTGAAACTGGTGCTGGTCAACATGGTGTTGCTTTAGCTACCGCTGGTGCTTACTTCAATATTAAAACTGAAATTCATATGGGTGAAATTGATATTGCTAAGGAACACCCAAATGTTGTCAGAATGAAAATTTTAGGTGCTGATGTTGTTTCTGTTTCTCGTGGTACTAAGACTCTTAAGGATGCTGTCGATAGTGCTTTTGAAGCCTATTTAGCTGTAATTAATTAATTAACAATAATTAATAATAATTAATAATAATAATAATAGTTAATAATAATAGAATTAATTTATTAGAATTAGAATTAAATATAAATAATAATAATAATAATAATAATAATAATAATAATAGAGTAAATTTATTAGAATTAGAATTAGATATAATAATATTATTATTAATATTTATATAATAATAATAATAATAATAATAATAATAATAATAATAATAATAATTAAAAAATTTTTTTTTTTTTATTTCTATAAAAATTGATTTCAAATATTATAGGATCCAGTTAACACTATGTAAGATTTTTTATTCATTTTTAATTAAATTAAATTATTAATTAAATTTTTGATGGTATTTATATATATTCATATTTTTATTATATATATATATATAAATTTATAAATATAAAGTTACTGTATCGGTTCTGTTGTTGGTCCACACCCATTCCCAATGATGGTTCGTGAATTCCAAAGAGTTGTTGGTATTGAAGCTAGAGATCAATACTTAGAAATGACTGGTGAACTTCCAGATCACGTTGTTGCTTGCTGTGGTGGTGGTTCAAATGCCATGGGTATTTTAAGTGCTTTCATTGAAGATCCAGTTAGATTACACATTGTAGAACCTTTAGGTCGTGGTGAAAAGATGGGTGATAATGCCGCCTCTGTTAAATATGGTAGTGAAGGAATTATTCATGGATTCAGTAAGTCAATAAATATAATATATATATAATACATACGACAATAATACATACGATATATCATGCATACAATATATCATACATACAATATATCATACATACGATATATCATACATACGATATATCATACATACGATATATCATACATACGATATATCATACATACGATATATCATACATACAATTTCATATATGCGATATTAAATTTTATGTTTTAATTTATTTTATTTATTATTATAATATTATATTATTATACTATTATATTATTATACTATATTATATAATAAAATTAAATTAAATTAGATTCTCTTGTTATTAAGGATGAAAAGGGTGAACCAGCTCCAGTTTACTCTTGTGCTAGTGGTCTTGATTACCCAGGTGTTGGTCCAGAACACGCTTTCCTTGTTGAACAAAAGCGTTTCGAACCACACACTGTTACTGATATTGAATGTATTGAAGCTTTCTTCATTCTTTCCAGACTCGAAGGTATTATTCCAGCTTTGGAATCTGCTCATGCTGTTGCTTATGCTATTAAGCTTGCTAAGGAAAGAAAGAGTGAATCTATTTTAGTTAACTTAAGTGGTAGAGGTGATAAGGATATTGACTATGTTGAAGAAACATGGGGTGAATACATGAGTAAATTCCCTAACTACACTCTTTTAGAAGGTGTTGATACTTCTGGTATTAACATTATTTAAAGAGATGGTTAAAAAAAAAATCTTTATCTATTTTTAAGGAAATAATAATAATAACAATAATAAAAAAAAAATAAAAAAAAGAAAAGAAGGATTATATATATTACTATGATCTTTTTTTTTTTTTTTTATTTTTTATTTTTTCAATTATTATTATTATAAATTATAATATTTTTTATAAATATTTTCACTTAAAAGTAAAAATAAACAAAAAGAGCAATTTAACCTTTTTTTTTAAATAAAAAAAAAAAAAAAAAAAAAAGACGCAAAAAAAAAATATAAAGGAAAAAAAAAAAAAAAAAGATTCCATGTTATGAAAACATAAAATGTAAATAAATATATATTATATGTTTTTTATGACTGTGATTTTTTTTTATGAAAAGCAAACAAAAACAAAAACAAAAATATATTTATGTATATTTTTTTTAATAAAACAATGAACAATGTAAATATCATTTTTGGGAATTAAAAAGCAAAAAAAAAAATAAATCTAGAAAAAAAAAATCATATAAAAATAATTATAAAAACTATAATTATTTTTAATTGAATTAAAAATAATAGAATAATTAAAAATATTGTATTATTTTTAAACAAAAAAAAAATGCAAATAAAAAATAAAAAATAAATAATCAATAATAAATAATAATTAAAAAAGAAAAATCATTTAAATTTTTAATAAGTATTTTATTTTTATTTTTATTTTTAAATTTAATTTCATTTTTATTATATTTAATTATAATATTTAATAATTTATAATTTTATAATTGCCAATTTATTATTTATTAAGTAATTTATTAAATAAATTGGTAGAATGGACAATTTTCCGATTCCTTCAGTATACTTAAAGGAGTTCGACAAGGATGTCCCTTATCTCCTATACTTTTTAATTTGTTTATCAACGACATCTTCAACGATTGCCTGCATAATGGTGTGAAAATAGATACTGAATATTGCTGTGGAGGATTATTTGCTGATGATATTGTTCTTTGTGCCCCTAGTAGATCTCGTATGAATAAACTTCTTCGCTCAGTTAGTAAATGGGCTAAGGACAATGAGATGACTTTTGGAATTAATAAATGTGCCACATTTGCTGTTAGACATGAAAATTCGGAATATATTCTTAGAGAAGACCCTACCTTTTATTTAACAGGAATCGCAATCCCTAAAACAGATTGTTATACTTACCTTGGTGTTCCCTTTCACAAAACTCTAGATTTAAAATTCGTTATTAGTAAAATGAAAAATAAAGTTAGTAAGGCTTTGTTTTCAATTCAAGGTTTTTTAAAAAATGATCTGATTCCTATTCCTCTTAAAAGAACTTTATTCTCTGCAAAAGTTATTGGACAAGTTTCCTATTACGCTCCTTTGCTTGGTTCTAACAAAAACAATACTAGTTCTACACAAACAATTATTAACAAAGGTTTTTATTGGATTTTAGGCTACTCGAAACCTAATTCTTTTGTTTCTATTTATTGCATCTCAAAAGAACTCAATATTCCTCCACTTTCTGGTAAATGTGCTTTAGCTCAGGTTAGATGTTTTAATAAGTGGAAGGACTCCAACTGCATTATCTCTAAGATAGTTAATAATGTTGCTACAACAAGAAAATGGACTTGGGACAAAGAAAGTAAAATATTAAATGATAAATTAAACAATATTTCATCCTCTTCTAAAGAAATTATGGAATTCTATTGGGACAGAGACATGAACAGTGATAAATCAATTAAAGCTAAAACTTATAAAATGTACAAATTTGAAGAATCAAGGAATTACTTAAAACTTAATCTAGAATATCCTGAATATAGCAAAGGTTTTAGGTGGATACTTAGGGCAAGATGTGGATATAAAATCGATGCTAGAGTTGCTAAAGCTGCAAAAATGATTAATAATTCTTGTCCTAATTGTTGTTCATGTTGTTTCCATTGTGACAGTTATCAGAGAATTGATCATTGGTTTATAAATTGTTTCTTATTTAAAAATCTTCGTATTGATCACTTCTCTGATCTAGATAGAAATTTTTTTTATTTTTTAGATAGTCTTTTTAATAGTTTAGTTAGGACCAGTAATAACCCTAGTGTAGATAATAGAATTAATAGTATTGTTAAGGGTTATAAAAATAGTAATAATATGAGGATTAATAGTATTAGTAATATAGATATATTAGGTAATAAAAAAATAGTTAATAGGTATAGTATTTATATTTTTTTAATTGGTGGAAGGGATTATGGTTTTAGTGATAGAATTAGCAATAGTCCATACAAAATGGAATGGGAATGTTTGTTTAAGTGTCAGACTGAATCTGGTACTTATTCAAAATCCCCATTCTTGTTGCGATCTGCGGCTCTATTGAATGATATCATGCCTGTTGTCTGTAAAAGACAACATATATTATTCAATAAATTTAAAACCAACCTCTCCAGGAACGTCAATGCTGATAACACAGTAGGACAGCCTAGTAGGGCAAATGCCGATCCTATTTCCGACCCTAGTGGAATAGGATAGATCAATTTTACTTTAATTCTATATTTAGAATTAAGGGCTGTATGGATTTATTGTTTTTAAATATTATTATACTACTTTTTTTCCTCCAGTATTATTATTATTATCTATAATATATTACTGGTTTTTATTTTTTTTTAGTATCATTTTTTTTTCATTATGTGTTTTTTTATGATTCATGTATTTTAATATTTAAATTCAATAAAGTTGACGTACAAATTGTGTGCCATAAAAAAAAAAAAAAAAAAAAAAAAAAAAAAAAAAAAGTAGAAGGTGTTACATTTCGCAATGTTGTAATTTCATATTGTGAAATTGGATTAAATAAATTGATAATTTATTATATATATTTATTAAAATATTTTAAATATTTAAATATTTAAATATGTAAATTATTGCGAAATGGCCAAATACTCCCCAGATGAAATCTTCTCTTTTTCCAAAATTTTTTATCCATTAATAATATATTTTATTATAATTTAATATCATTTTATAATTTAAATTATATATATATATATAATTTTTTTTATTTATTTGTATATGTTGATTTTCCTTTTTCCTTTTTTCCTTTGTTCCTTTTTTCCTTTGTTCCGTTGTTCTTAAAAATTAAATAATAACCATGAAGAAGAGATTTAGGAAATGGAATGAGAAAATGTCATGAAAAAATTAGAAATGGAAAGAAAGGTGGAAAATGCTTGCCTATGTTGAAGGAGAATTTTCTATATCAGATGATGAAACTTTAATTGGGTGGCATCTGTATCTAATATGGGGGGGGGAGTTGTTACCATACCAGAAAGTGTTTAATATAGTAAATTATTTTTATTTAATCCTATACAAGTAAACCAAAACTCTTTGGAGGTATATTTCACTTGTTGATTTTTTTTCAATTATTCAATTATTACTAAAATATAGAAAAAAAAAAAAAAATGAATTTTTAAGGTGCCATTAGATATCAATCTTCTAAATTCACTTCAAAAAAAAAAAACATTAGAATTGTTCATAGCATATATCATAAATTGTTTATATATAACTTTATTTATAATTAATAAAATATTTTATAATAATAAAAATTATAATTTAAAAGAAAATTAAATATAAAATCTTTTAAAGATTGTTTTGTTTAAATTTAAATAATAATAATAGAATTGCTTCTGGTTATAATGTTATAATAGCCATAATAGCTATAGGAAATAATCAAGAAGATCGTGTTATATTTAATGAAGGAAGTATAAGATGAGGATTATTAAAAAATAAGAAATCAGAAAATAAATAATTCGTAAAGAAAAATTATTATTTACTAGGTAATGAATTATTTAATGAAAAAGATAAGATACTTAGTAAAAAATATATATATATATGCAGATTATTTAATAGGAAATAAATTCAATCCATTACCCGTTAATGAATTTATCTATAAATAACGAAAATATAATTTTTAAATTATATATGATGATAAGTTAATTAATATTGAAGATAATTTTAGAAAACCTATGAGAATTAAATTTTAAATCTATTAATCATTTATTCTTCTAATGATATTTTAAAATTAAATTAAATTATTATTTTTTTATTATATAATAAATGCCTATCATATTTATAAACTTCAAATAGGTGATAAATTTTCAAGAAGGTATGCGCTCAAAAATAGGTGTTATTGGTGATATTATTCCAGAACATTTATTTACCTTTTTTACAGAATCAGGAATAATACCAGAGATATTATTATAAATCCTTATGCTTTTTCCTTCTAGAATGACTATAGGTCATTTATTAGAAATGTTAATATCATCTTATATCGCTTTAGATCCAACTAAATATGGAATAAGATTTATTTTTGATTTATCTTGATATTAATTATGAGGAATTATTAAATAAATTAAATTCTGATAATATTCATTTACATTTTCCTACGGATGAAAATATGATAGATCCTATCGAGGGTATATACCTTTTGGTAAAGCTAATATAGGTATTTGTTATTATAATGCATTACAACATCAAGTTGAAGAGAAAATGTTTTATAGAAATACTGGTAATATAAACTCTATAACAAAAACAACCAACTGAAAGTAAAAGCTAAAGGAGGTGGTTTTAAGAATTGATGAAATGGAGAAGAGAGATGCTTTAATAATTCATAATTCAAAATATTTATTAAATTCAGTATTTAAAGATGATTCTCATAAGATTAAAATTAATATATGTGAAAATTGTGGTAATATATAATACATACACAATTAATACTTACTCTTGTGACTTGTGATAATTATAAATTAAAAAAGAAGTTTCAGTTAAGTAATAGTTAAAATCTAATAATAAGATATTTACAAATAGCTAATGTTAAAAAACAAAACGTCTAAAAACAAAGAAACCCCCAGAGAAATTAAAAATTAAACAAGTTTTCTTTAGATTTATTTATTTTTTTTTTTTTTTGATATTATAGGTAAATAAAGATTCTTCTTTAAATGATATCACATCTATTGAAATATTAAATACTTAAAAATATTGAAACTGAAACTGAAAACTGAAATAATAAATGATTCTAAACATAAAATATCTGATGATTTAAATAATATAATAAAATCCTAGTATTTAACTTTGATAATAATGACTTAAAATAAATACACAATTATTAAATAATATAAATCGTCAATTAACATGTATCACTGAATTATTAAATGACATTAATTTTTCTATTAAAACAGAACTTAGTAACAATGTATTAAAAGAATTAAAAGAAATAAAAGATATTTTAAAAAAAAAAATAAAAATAATTAAGAATTATTATATTCTTTAAATCCCACAATCATTGCAAAATATAAACTAATGTAGAACTTTCATCTGTTCTTCTAGTTTGAATAATATAATATTAATTTTAATATTTGTTTTATTACATTTTTTTTTTTTTTTTTTTTTTTTTTTACATTTAATATTATGTTTTACTTAGATTAACGTATTTTAAAAATACTTTATTGTAGTTTTATTTTTAAAATTTTTTAAAATTTTTAAAATGTAATTTTTTTTTTTGATTATTAAAAGAATTTCACTTAATAAAGCAAAGTTCTTAATAATATTATTTTCAATATAGATATCAAATCTATATTGAAAATAATATTTAAATGAATTAAAGGAACCACAACTTGTCTTTTTTTCATTAACATTATAATTTATACCATATTTTATATCTATACCACATTTCATCAACATTGATTTCTGATTCTTTAGATTCTCTTAGTTTTTTCTTTAATGAATTTACCAACTGGGTCACCCTTTAATACAAATTCTTTATTACTATTAGCATCACAAATATTTATTTGTTAAAGTTTTTAAATCTATAGTATTTAAGCATCTATTTTTATTAGCATATGAAAAGAAATAACATTTAGAGTCTGGAGAAATATTCCACTTAAAATCTATTATTATTTTTACATTCTTTAATTAGTGAAGGATTATTTAATTTTGGTTGTACATATAAACAACCATTAATTTAAGGGTTATATATAAATTTTGGAGTACTACTAGAATCTATAGTTGGACTATAAGATATAGTCCAACTATAGAAGGCTTTAAATGTTATTATTTATTTCATTACTTTTTTGTTTAGGGATGTGACCCATTTCACCAACTTAATATACAAAAATTTACACTTTTTAAAAAATACGCCATATTAAAAATGTAATAATTATTTTATTTTAATAAATAATAAATAATAAATAAATAATAATAATAAATAAATAAATAAATAAATAAATAAATAAATAATAAATAAATAAATAAATAAATAAATATATAAATAAATAAATAAATAAATATATAAATAAATAAATAAATAAATAAATAAATAAATAATAAATAAATAAAATATTGTATACATATTTTATTTAGCCACAAAAAAAAACGTGACTTGGTGAAATGGGAAACCCCCTAGTAGTAGTAGTAGTAGTAGTAGTAGTAGTAGTTGTTGTTGTAATTGTAGTTGTTGTAGTAGTTTGAATTATTTTAGGATAACTCCATAATATTTTACCTTTACCATCATCTAAAACAATATTATTATATTATTTTTATCATCACATTTAATATACATATTCTTATTCTCATTTTTTGAAGTATATAATGCATCTTTAAAAGCTCCATCTTTATCAGATATTAAAATATATCCAAAAGTTAATTTAAGATAAGAAATATATTTGAAATATACTTATAAATTATTTCTTGTTTTACTATTATTATTATTATTATAAATTAATTTCCCATCAATTAATTCAACAGAAAAGTTTTTTCATTTAAATATTTCATTTTCAGAGAAAACTTAACCATTACGAATTATAATATTGTTGTTTAGGAAGTGTTAAACATAAATTAATATTTAATACACCAGGTATTAATCTAATATCAGTATTAAATACTTTTTATAATATTTTGTTTAGCTTGAATTTCATATAATTTATTTAAAAGAATATCATTGATCAGTATTAAATACTTTTTATAATATTTTGTTTAACTTTAATTTCATATAATTTATTTAAAGGAAACATCATTGACCAGTATTAACCTAATATCTTTAAAATTTTTGTTTCTAAATTCCTTTTTAAATAAATAATTTATATAATAATTATTTTCAAATTGGTTTGATATATGATCTATTATTTTTTTATTATTACTTCCAAAATCTTCCCAACTCATATTTAATTAAATATTTTTATTTATTGTTTGTGTTTCAAAAATATTTAATTAAATAACAAAGATATAATATAAGCTCTACAGCAGATATGATTAATATTTAATTCATTTAAAATTTTTGTTAAATCCTTGTCATATTGTAATTTATCAATTATAATTGGTAATAAATGAGAAAGTGGTTTATTACATGTAATACATCTGTGTTTTATCATTATCTAACCATTAATGATTATAAGTATATTATAAATGATAAAGTTGAAATTCAATTTTAGAAATTTAATTTCCTCTATTTAATTATTTCATTAAATATTAATATTATTTTTTTAAAAAAAAAAGTGGATTACAATATAACAAATCAATAATTTACGTATTATTTAAATTGTATTTAAATTGTATTTATAAAATAAAATTTTTGAATTTTATATTAATTTTATATTAAATAATGGTATGTTGTATATTTTAAATTAATATTAATAATACAAAGTCTTAAAAAATAGAATTAAAAAAAAAAAAAAAAAAAAAAAAAAGAATTTTTGAAGTATAGTTTACAATGTATTTACATTTTAGTCAATATACATTAAAAGAATAAGAGCAAGAATGCCTTGAATATAATGATAAAAAATATTAATGATAATATTTTTTGGTACTACTGTATATCATAATTGTTTAACTTACAATAAAGACAATAATTGTGTGTAGGACACTTTGGATATTTAAAATTAAAAAATCCAATAATACACCTCTATGGTTTGGTTTAATGAAATAAATAAAAAACATAAACTATAGTCTAATAATAAAAAAAATTATTACCAAGTGAAATATTATTATTATTAAAAGAAAAAAAATTCTAAATATATTAACGCTATTATTTTTGCTATACCAATATTACCTATAACTTTTAGACCAACTTTAAATGAAAATGGATTCTATAATATAAAAAATTAAAATTTATGGTTAATAAAAAATAAATTTACCTGAAAATATTTATGTTAATTAAGGTTTATAATATTATATACAAAAGAACATTAGGATTATCAAATTCTAATAAGAGGTATTTAAAACAACAATTATCGGGTAAAAATGGTATATTTAGAAAATATTGTATGGTACGTAGAAAAAATTATTGCATAAGATCTGTCATATCTCCTAATATTAATATACCTATAGATACTATATTGTTACCAGAAAAGGCTTATAGTAATTTACATAATACAGGTGATAATATTAAATATAAAAACAATGATATTGGTATTATTAAATAAAAAACCAACATGGAAATATTCAAACATCTTAGCCTTTAAAAGTTTATTATCTAGTAATTCATTAACTATTCAAATTAACCCAGTTATTGCTACTAATTTTGGTGTAGATTTTGATGGTGATGAGATGAATGTATACTGGAAACATAATAAAAAATCCCATTAATGATATGAAAAATATTTTATCTATTGATAAACATAAACAATTAGTTACTATAATTAAATAAATAAACAATTAAAAAGAAAATAATAAAACATATGGAATTGCTGCATAATCACCAAGAGAAAGTCCGTAACATATTTACTAGAGTTGTTTTCTCGTTTCGGTCATATCTTATAAAAAGTAGAATAGATATTTATTCCCGTTTCGATCATAACTAATAAAGAATAGAATAGATATTTATTCTTGTTTCGACCATATCTTATAAAGAATAGAATAGAAAGTAACTTATCACCAAGAGTAAGTATTGTTGCTTAAACTTTTAATATATATATCGATTAAATATCTTTTTTTTCAACAAAAATATCTCTAAGAAATTCCTTAATCTCTTCAACCTTTTATTTATTTTTTGGCAAAATAATTATAATTTGTAGAGACAATAAATTTATAAAAAGAAAAAATATAAATAAATAAATAATAATAATAATAATTAATATTTTATTAATATTCTATTAATATTTTATTTATTATTAGAGATCCTTAAGACTTTTAATCTATCTATTTATTTTAAAGGAAGAACTTATAGTGTATTGACTTAACAGAAAAATCAAAGATAACAACAACCACCACAACAATAATAATAAAACCAACAAAAGCATCAATAACATCAATAGTGCTACTACTACCTCAACAGCTACCATAATCACAAATAAAGAAATATGTATATATAAAACCTTCAACTAGAACTAGAAAATTATAATATAATATTATTATAAAAAATAATAATTTATAAAAAACAAAATATAATCAAATTAAATATTTATAAATATATTATTATAAAGAAAAATAAAATAAAATAAAATAAAATAAAATAAAATAAAATAGAATAAAACAAAATAGAATAAAATTTAAAAAAAAAATCATTAATTATTTATTATTAATTATTTATAAATTATACATTTACATCACTAATATGTAGAAGCAACAGATTTAACTATCATCCATTTGTTATCTATTTTTTTCATTATTAAATCTTGTCTTAATCTCCACCATGATTTTGACATTCCAAAAGGAGATGCTAAAGTTTTTGTCTTTCCAATTACTTTTGCTTCATCACCATTTATTGTAATTTCAATACTTTCATGAATAGATTCATAATATTTTAATTCTCCTTTTCTTACAGAATTAATATAATCTTCTTTTGATTGATTTAACCCAGTCATATGAGTAAGGATATAATTATCTGCTAATATTTCATTTATTTTATTTAAATCTTTATTTATGCTTGCATCACATAAATCAATATATAATTGCTTTATTATATCTTTATCGGACATATTTAAATTTTTTTCTTTCTTTCTTTTTTATTTTTTAATTATAAACAAATAATTTTATAGAAATTAAAATACTAAAAAATACTTATTTATTTATTTATTTATTTATTTATTTATAATTATTTATTTATTTATTTATTTATTTTTATTTTTAATCTTTTTTATAATTAAAAAAAAAAAATAAATTATTCTTTATATATTAATTTAAATAATATAAAATAATAAATAAATAAATAAATAAATAAATAAATAAATAAATAAATAAATAAATAAATAAATAAATAAATAAATAATTTTTATTAATAATATAATTAAAATAAATTGTTCCATACTTAAGAGTACTATGAATATTTTCAAGTAATAATTAGTTAATAACTTTTAACAATTATTTATTTATTTATATTATATATATATTTAATATATTTAATTTATTTTATGATTCTATATTATACTTTACAAAAATGTGTATTACTGTTTAAAAGAAACTATTATTTATTACGGGTTTACTATTTATTTAATTATTTATTTCATTTTATAAGAACTTTTTTCTTTTTGTAGTTATTTAATTATATATTTAATTTATTCCAGTTTTTGATGTCAAATTTTTTATTAATAAAATTTAAGATAAAGAGTTACAAATATTTAAATTATATATAATAAATATATTATATACTTTTATAATTAATAGAATATGGCTTATACACTAAAAAAATAAAATAAAATAAAATAAAATAAAAACAAAAATAAACAAACAAACAAACAAGTTATAATATATATATATAAGAATTATATATCTATAAATTTTACTTTAGTATAAAATAATTAATAGAATTCTTTATATATTTATTATTCAAATTTGAAGTAAAAAACTTTAATACTAATAAAAAAAAATAGTTTACATTTAAATATGATGTATATATATTTATATTATATAATTAAATTATAAAACTTTTTTCTTTAAAAAAGACAGATAAAATGAAAAAAACAAAAAAACAAAAAAATGTTTTTTTATAATTTTTAATAAATAATTTATATTATGTATAATTATAAAAAAGAAATTTATATATTTAATAAATTAATAAATAATGTAAAAAAAATGAACTTTAATAATTTTTAATAATAAATTATAACATAAATTTATTATTAAAATATTAATTATAAATATTTATTATTAATTTCTATTTTTTTTTTACTAATATCTATATATAAATATAAATATATTTATAGTCTTCTATTAAATAATTTATTAATTAAAAAGTCAAAAAAATAATATCTTATTATTATTATTGTTATTATTATTGTTATTATTGGTATTATTAATGTGATTGTGATTGTGATTGTTATTGTTGTTATTATTTTTAAATTATTAAAATTAAAAATATTTTATTATTGATAATTTAATTAGTGGGTGACTGACTGAATTGTTTTTTAAATTACTTATTTAATCTTTACATTATTAATCATTTTGGAAGAAAAATAATCTTTATATTTACTAATCCTTTTGGAAGAAAAATAATCTTCATATTTACTAATCTTTTTGGAAGAAAAATAATCTTCATATTTACTAATCTTTTTGGAAGAAAAATAATCTTCATATTTACTAAACTTTGTGGAAAAAAAATAATCTTCATATTTACTAATCTTTTTGGAAGAAAAATAATCTTCATATTTACTAATCTTTACATTACTAATCTTTTTGGAAGAAAAGTAATCTTCATATTTACTAATCTTTTTGGAAGAAAAATAATCTTCATATTTACTAATCTTTTTGGAAGAAAAACAATCTTCATATTTACTAAACTTTGCGGAAGCAAAAAAAAAAAAATATTTTTTTCATTTTTTTATTCGTTTTTTTTTTTTTCCATCTAGGCTAATTGTTTTTCTTCAATTTCTTTATTAATTTTATCAATTTTTTCATCATTTAATTCATATCTTGAAATAATTAACATACCAATTAATAATAAAATACTTGGAATAACACTAACACACCAACGTACACCTTCTTGAGCACTAGAAACTTGTAAATGAAGATCATTCATTAAATAAGCAGTAGTAGAATTATGAACAAAAATAGAAATAAAAGCAATCATAAAGAAAAAGGAAATAATACGTAATGGACGATTACGGAAAAATTCTTTCCATAAATCACTTATTTTAACATTTCCAGTATCTTTATTATCCATAACTACTCTTTCTTTAGTTTGAGTAAAACAAAATATAAGTAAAATAAGTCCAATAAGTGAAAATATTACTATAGTAATAAACCAAGCTTTGGAATCATTAGGTAATGGACTTTTTTCAACTTTAGCGGTTTTATAATGAGTCCAAGCAAGTACCCATCCTGGTATAGCTGTACCAAGAGCTGTACCTGCTTTAAAAAATATACTTGTAAGAGCATTAACAATACCGGAAATACGACGTCCTGTAGTATATTCTCCATAAGAAATAACTTCTGGAACAAGAGCCCACATATATCCAGTCGTTACCGTTAAACCAGAAGATTTAATAAATTGAGCAATATACATCACTATAATATATTTTTTAACGCCTAATCTACTAAAGATATAAATCAAAGCATAACCAAATATGGCAATAATTATAAAGACATAAAACATCATTTTTTTACCTAATTTACGTTTAATTATAGGGATAGAAGGAACAAAAATAAATGAGGGTAAACTACCAAGAGCTTGAAAAAGAGCATATTCTATAGGTAAAGATTTACCAGCAAAAAGAGCAACTACAAGAGGTATTCCTCCACCAGCTAAAAGTCCACCAACATTTGCCATAAATATACGAGTAGAAGTAAGTATAGTAATTTCATTGGTATCTCTTGTTAATGAAGCATTTAATGCACAATAAGGAACATTAACTAATCCATAACACATTTGTAATAAATAATAGGTTAGGTAGGCATAAACAATAGAAGGTTTAAAATAATCCCAAAAACAAAGTATGGTCATGAAAGTTAAAGGGAAACCTCCAAAAATTAAATAAGAACGATATTTTCCCCATAAAGGATGATGTTTATCAACAAAAGTACCAACAATAGGATTCCAAATAATATCAATAATACTTTGAATAAGCATCATAGTACCTGCAATAGCAGCAGCTCTTTCTTCTTTACCACCTAATATATATACATCGGTATAAAAAAATAAAATAAAGGAACCAATAATTTGAAATATAAAATTTTGAGCCACATCACCAGAACCATAACCAATTCTTTGTAGCCAACTAAGTTTATAAAAACCTTTATAATCATCTATATTTTTTTCCACATTTTTTTCTACATCTTTTGTTATATTATCAATATTTGATTCAATATTTGTTTTAACATTTGTTATATCAACTGTTTCTGCCATTTTTTTCCCCCACTCTTCTTCTTCTTTTTATATGTTATATATTAAATATTAAATATTAAATAATGATAATTTGTATATATATATATATGTAGAATATTAAATAATGGTTATATATATATATATATGTATTGAATATTAAATAACAGTTATTTGTATATATATATATAATTTTTAAATAATGATTATTTGTTATTTGTATATATGTATAATTTTTAAATGATTATTTGTGTATATATATATATATATATAACAGCTTTTTTTTTTTTTTAAAAAAAAAATTTAAAATTATAATTACTATTTGAATTAAATTATTAGAGTGAAGAAAAAAAAAAAAAGATAAAATTTTTATGTTTATATGTAGTTTTTTTTTTTTTTTTTAACATGATTCTAATTAATTAATGATTCAGGATTAAAATTTGATTTTGTTTATATTAAAAAATATAATATTAATTATATATTAAAAAAAAAAAAATTTAATAATAAATAATAATAATAAAAACAAATTTTATTTATTCATTGATTTATTTATTTATTTATTCATTGATTTATTATATAATTAATTAATGAATTATTTATTTATTAATTAATTATTTACTTATTTATTTATTAATTAAAATTTTAATAAATATTAAAAAAAAATTTTTTTTTTTTTTTTTATGGCACACAATTTGTACGTCAACTTTATTGAATTTAAATATTAAAATACATGAATCATAAAAAAAACACATAATGAAAAAAAAATGATACTAAAAAAATTAAAAAAAAAAAAAAAATCTACTTATTTTTGACAGCCAATAAAATTCAAAAAAAAAAATTTTTTTTTTAATTAATTTAAAATAATAAAATAATAATAAATAATAATTGTACCAATTTTTTTTTTTTATAATAAGATTTTTTTTTTTAATAAAAACCCCAAAAAGAATTACTTTTTTTTTTTTTTTTTTTTTTTTGATTTCATTAATAAAAATAAAATAAAATAATGAAATAAAATAAAAATAAAAAAAAAGGAAAAGATAAAACGGATTCAAATCCTTAAGTTAAAAAATAAGTTATTAATAATTATAGATTAAATATGAAAATAATTAAAATAAATTTCCACTTTTTTTCCGCTTTTTATTTTATATGAATCTATTACTAAAAATAAAAATACAAATAGACAAAAGATTATTTAATTATTTAATTATTGATTAATTATAAAAAAATAAATCTTATTAATTATTATAATTATAATTCTGTAAATAGTTTTTATAATATGGAATATATAAATTAAATACAATAAAACCTATATTCTTTTATTGTATTTTACAATATTTTAAAATCATTCCACTGATTATCTGGTACATATCTATATATAATTTTTTATTTTATTTTTTTATTTTTTATGATTTAATGATTTAATGATTTAAAACTATGATAAATTAATTTATTTGTTTATTAGTTTATTTGTTTATTTATTATTTATTTGTTTTCTCTTTTCTTTAATAAGTAAATTAAAAAAAAAAACTTGTTTTTCTTTTTATACAAAATTTTAATATAAATTATTAATAATAAACTTTGAATGTTTGAATGCTTGAATGTTTAAAAAAATTTCATAATTTTTTTAATAAATATAAATTTATAATTCATAATTTTTTTGTTTTTCTTAAATGATGCCTAAGGATGTTATGTGTATTAATGTAATTATAATTATTCTTTTATTTATTTTTCTATTAAGTTATTAAATAATATAATAATATATTCTACTATAAAATATTTATTTAAAGTATTAATTTTTTTTTAATTATCCTATAAATGATTGATGTTAAATAAACAACAATAATAAATTATAAGTGATAATATCATTAAATAATATTATTTATAGATTAAATTCAATGAAAATAATATTTAATTATATAATAATTCATGTTATTCATGTCATTCATGTCATTCATATGTAAACTTATAATAATAATAAAAAAAAAAAAAAATAAAAAAAAAAAACAAAGTTTATTTGTACAACAATCAACGATCTTTTTTTTCAAAGATTTAAAGCATGGTCACTGTCACACAATAATAAAATATATAATTAAATATAAATTTTAAATTTATGTATTTTTAAATATAAAAATTTTATTATTAATAATACATGAAAAACAAAAACAAACAACAACAAAAAAAAAAAAAAACGATAATTAATTAATTAATTAATTAATTCATAATAAAATAAAACAAATCTTAATTAATATTGATTGATTAAGATATTAAAAGATTTTTTTTTTTTTTTTGTTTTTTATATCCGTTCACCTTATAATGGAAACTATTAATAAATAAATAAATAAATAAATAAATAAATAAATAAATAAATAAATAAATAAATTAAATGAATAAATTAAATGAATAAATAAATAAATGAATGAATAAATTTATATGTAGATTCATTTTTTTTGTTTTTTTTGTTTTTTTGTTTTTTACTTAATAATAATTTATTTTTTATGTTTTTATTTTTTTTTATTTTATTTTATTTCTGATAAAATTAATATTAATTACCACTGATTAATAAGATAAATCATTTTTATAATAATTATAAAGTTAAAATAGAATGATTGATTATTAAATAAAAACTAATGAAAACAATTAATAATATTTAGTATTATATATATATATATAATATAACCATGTCAATAACTTCAATACCTGCAAAACTAGTTAAATATAGAAATTAAATTTCTTTTTTCTTTTTTTTAGTAATAACAATTAATTACTTTTATTAAATATTAAAAAATTAAAACTTTTTAATTTTTACGATTATGTCAACCTTTGGTAATCAATTATAAAAATTTTCAATAAATTTTCAATAAATTCCTATAATATTAATTTTTATATATTTGTTGTTGTTGTTGTTATAGTCATTTATATTATTTATTGCTATATTATATATTAAAAGCATATTTTATATTTAAAATAAAATAAAATAAAAATAAGTATTTATGAAATATAAGCAGTATATACATATACATATATACTTACCCTTTTTTTTTTTTTTTTGTTATTTTGTTATTATTTTTATTTAAAAGACATAATTTATTTATTTATTTATTTATATTACTTATATTATTTATATTATATAGAAATACAATTCTTAACTCTTGAAGTTTGCCTTAATTATTGAAGATAAATCATTGGAAATATATATGGATTAGAACGAATATTATGAAGATAATATTTATTACTTGATGCTTAAGGCTTTTATTAATGGATGATATGCATTTGAAAAACTAAAAACTAAAAATTGATGTGGAAAGGAGGCAGTGAATGAACTATTTATTAAAGGTTCATCAAAGTCATCTGTTTAGGCTATTGTATGTCTGTCGCATTTTCTTACGGTTATTATGCAAATTGTAAATATATCCTTTCGAATTCTCGTCAATTGGTGTAATAACAATAAGAACACTCCGGGTGGATTCAAGGGTGTCTACGTCGACAAGATAAGGCATGGAATTTATTTCAACACGGGTTAGAATAATATTCATTTGTTGAATGGAAGAAGTTAGAAGTTTAACTTCTTTCCTTTTTGTTTATTTAATAATTTTAATTTGATTAATATCTATAATAAATTTTATTAGTTTCTTTTGTATCTTCTATTAATTATATTTAATTTTTCATTTCTTGTATTATATATTTTTTACTTTAATGTAATCAATATTTCATATGTATGTCTTTAATTTAAATTAATTATTTTAATTAAAGATTAATTTTGTCTAAAAAAAATAGCTTGTGGTAATAATAGTATTGGAATATTCAAATGAAATATATCAATAAAAATAACATTATCTTAGAAATAAATAAAATAAATAATAATGACAAATATTTATCACTTTTATTAACAGTTAAAAAGTAAAGTAGTAATAAGAAAGGAAAAATA
The DNA here is from genome assembly GCA_002104895.1 of Anaeromyces robustus. Lineage (NCBI taxonomy): Eukaryota > Fungi > Neocallimastigomycota > Neocallimastigomycetes > Neocallimastigales > Neocallimastigaceae > Anaeromyces > Anaeromyces robustus. The sequence goes on from MCFG01000029.1 coordinate 23,407, forward strand.
ACACTTTTTTAATAATATAAAAAATATATATAATATATATCCATGAAAATAAATTCAATATTTATGTTATTATTTTAGATTTTATTTTTAAAATAAAACAACTTTTTAAACATAATCTATTTCTTTTTTTCTTTTTTTTTTTTTTTTTAATTCATTATATATAGATTTTGAATAATAAATCAAATAAATAATTAATTAATAATAATAAATAGTAAATAATAATAATAATAATAATAATAATAATAATAATAATAATAATAATAATAATAATAATAATAATAATAATAATAATAATAATAATAATAATAATAAATAATAAATAATAAATAATAAATAATTAATAATAAATGATAAATAATAATTATAATAAATAACCAGGTAAATAATAAAAAAATAACAAATAGTAATATTTAATAAGTAATATGCAATATGAAATATGAAATAATAAAAATCCAGTTAATAAAAGTTAATACTTTATATATGTTTCAATGGTTTTATATAAAATTATATTATCAGTAAAGCGTTTAATTAATTATTATTATAAATATTATTATAAATATTATTTTAAATTTTATTATAAGAATTATTATAAGTATTATTTAATCTACAAAATATATAAAATTTACAACACATATAAAAAATATACTAAAAATTAAGTATTTTGATATATATATATATAAAGAAATAAAACAATAAAAATATTTTTATGTTTATATATGAATATAAAAACTTGTTTTTATTTATTTATTTATATATTTATTAAAAGGTTTTATTTATTAAAAGATTTTATTTATATATATTTTTATATATAATTAATATGGTTATTTATGTATAACTATTGAGTTTTTTTTTATCCTTTTGCAATATTGATTCTTAAGAATCATTCAATCTAATAATTTATAATTTTATTTCTTTTCTTTTATTTTTTGTCATTGTCACTGTCACTGTCACTGTCATTAAAAATAGAGAAAAGAAATAAGAAATAATAAATAATATTTTTCACAAATTTTTATTTTTATTTATTTCTATTTCACTTTCTTTTCACTTTTGGTTCCTCTTTAGAAAAAATTAATTTTTGTTCTAAATAAATAAATTCGTTAATTTTAATAAATTTAAAATTATGATATTTTAAATTAAATTAAATTATGACATTTTGTATATATCATAATCAATATATTAGAATATATTATAATATATGATATACAAAATTCTTTTTAAAAAAATTTTTTTTTATTAATATAAAAAAGAAGAAGAATAATAATAATTAATTCTTCTTTTTATTAATTTTAATTTATGCAAAACAAGAAAAAAAAAATTTTTTTATTAATTAAAAAATTCTTTATCTAATATATTATAATGTATTTAATTATATGTATAAAATATATTATTCAATTTAATGTTTTAAATACATTTAATTTAATTTAAAAAAAATTTTTTTCTTTTTTATCTGAAAGAAAAAACGAAAGAAAAACAAAAAAAAAAGAATTTCTTTATTGACTATTTTTTTAATTATAATATATTCTACTAATATATTATAATATAAATAAATATATATTTCTATTTAATATGTGCATTAAAACATTTTTTTTTAAAAAAAAAATTGTACATGAAATTTATTCAAAGTGGTAGAAAGAGAGTTAATTTTTTATTATTAAATAAAGTTTTTTTTTAAATTATTATTCATCATTAATTAATGATTAATAAATAAATAAATAAATGAATGAATGAATAATTAATAAATAAATAATGAATAATAATGAATAACAATAATAAATAATATTATATTATTTTATATTATATTTTATATTTTATTTTATGTTTTATTTTATTATAATATATTTATATTTTTATTATATTATTTTATATTGTATATCTCTTGTTTTATATTATAATTTTTATAGAGTAATTAATTATTTAAAAAAATATATATATATATTAAACTATTACAATGTACATGTGCATTTACATGATATGACATGTTTTATATTCAAATAATACTATAATATGATATGATAACTATAATAACTATAATAATTATCATATAAAGTACAATATTCATTTATATTTTATATTTAATTAATACTATCATATAATAATAACTATAATAATAATAATAATAATAATAATAATAATAATCATATAAAATATTCTATTTATTTATGTTTTATTACTCTATAAAATATTCTCTCCTTTCATTGACAATACAGTACCATATTTACCTTTTATAGAAATGAAGTAAATACTAATTAATGGTTAATAATTAATGGTTAATTGGTTAATTGGTTAATTGGTTAATTGGTTAATTTAATAAGTACGTCATAATATGAATAATGATAATATGATAATTTAATAATTTAATAATGATAAATGATAAATGATAAATGATAAGATATGTTTTTTAATAGTGGTAGAAAAAAAAAAGGTTTATTCCATTTATTATAAAATTGTTATGAATAAAAATAAACTTTTTCTTTTTTTTTTTTTTAATAATATTAAATATTAAATGTTAAATATTAAACGTTAAATGTTAAATGTTAAATGCTAATATATAAAAGGATTACATTGTTACAATGCATTTCAAGAAATTTAAATCAATGATTTTTAAAAAAAAAAAAGAATATACAAAGATACATGGGATTTTTTAATTTTTTAATGTATTCTTTATTTTTTTTTTCTTTTTTTTTTTTTAAAGAATTGCCGTGAGCCATTCAAAAAAATTCTTTTTTTTTTTTTTTTATAAATTAAATTAAATTATATTAAATTAAAATTAAATATAATTAATATATTATATAAATATATTATAAATATATTATATTATATAAAAATATTCTTTTATATAATAATTTAATAAAAAAGAAAAGACAAGGTCAATTTTCAATTAAACTATAAATATTACAGTATTTCTTCCTTTTTTTTTTTTTTTTTAATTTCCATATTTTATTTTCATATTTTATTTTCATATTTTGTTTTAAAAAATATTTTATTTTCATATTTTATTTTTCATATCTTATCCCCACAAAATATATTATTATTAATTATTATTTTTTAATAGAAGATAAAAAAAATATTGATACAAATCCCAATACTTTCATAAATAAAAATTATTAAAAAAAAAAAGAAAAAATATTAATATTATCATAAATAATAATTGTTAAAATTGTTAAAAAAAAATCATCATTATTAAATATTAAATTAGAAAAAAAAAAAAAAAAATGAAATTTATATACATATTTTATTATTTAGTTAGTATTTTAATGCTAACTTCAATTGTTTCAGCAAATTCTTGTAAAGATGTAGTGGATTATTTAGAAAATTCTTGTGATTTAGAAAATAAAGAAGAAATAACAGAAATGTAATTATTATTTATTTATTTATTTATTTATTTTTTAATTTTTTTAATATTTTTTTATGTAATTAAAAAATTAATAATAGTAATAAAAAAAAGATAATAAAAATTATAATAATAGAAATAATAAAAATAAAATGAATTAAATTTTTTAACAATATTATTTATGATTATTTTAAATTTATTTCATTTAAATGTAAATTAATTTTAGACCTGAAGGTATTTCTGGTTTAACTCAAGAAAAAATTGATAAACTTGGAACTTTAACTGGACTTAAAAATTTGTAATTTTTTTTTTCATATTAAATATTAATTTAACTATAACTATAAATATAAATATTATAATAATATTTATATTATAATAATATATATATTTATATTCATATTATTTATATTTATAACAATAATAATTATTCTTTTATTTTTATGTTAATTTTTATTTCATTTTTCCTTATAATAGACTTATATATAATACTGAAAATAATAAAGAATCAAGTTTATCAAATAATTTCAATTATGATCCATTAAAAAACTTAAATAATTTAACTTCAGTGTAAGTTTATAACTATTATTATTATGAAATATTTACATTATTTATATTTACTTATCTTACTTTTTTTTTCATTTATTTAATTTTACTTTATAAAGTTCTTTAGTTATGATTGACTCAGTCTCAAATGATTTTTTAAAATCCTTACAAAATTTGGAAACTTTGTAAGTTTTTTTTTTTTATCTTTTTGTCTTTTTTTAGAAATATTATTACTATATATTTAATAGAATTTATTATATTAATATTTATAATATATTTTATATTTTATATTAATATATTATTTTTTTCTTATATTTTAATAATAATACATAATTAAATAAGAAATATTCAAATGGGATCTCTTTCTGAAGATAATATTAAAGAAATTTCTAACTTGCCTAACTTTAAAAAATTGTAAAAATAAATAATTTATTGAATTATATATATATATATATATTTATGAAGTATTTAAATTTTATATTTTATATTTAAATATTAATCTTATTTTAATGAAACATTTTTTTTATTTATCAGGATTTTAAATGTAAACTCTGAAATTTCTTACATAAAAGATATGAAGAATTTAGAAGTATTGTAAGTATATAATTAATTTTATAGTAGAAATTTTATAGAAGAATTATTATAATTTATTATTATTATTATTATTTGTTAATATAATATATTTTATTAAAATAAATTATTTTTTTAAATATAATAGAGAATATAATGGTTTTAAGCTTACTCAAACCGAAATTGATATAATTTCTTCATTATCAGATCTTAAAGAACTGTATGTTTTTTTTTTATATTTATAAAATATATTATATAAATATTCAATATATTAAATATTATATAAAAATTTTTTAATATTAAAAATTTTATATTTATTCATTTATAATTTTAAATATGAATTAAAAAAAAAAAAGAGAAATAAATGGTTTGCTTTCTAATGGTTTAAACTCTAAAGAAACCCTAGATTTTTCTCCATTTAAAAAACTTGAAAATCTTACTTCTATGTAAATATTTTATAATTTAATAAATAAAATATTTGGATTATATAGAAATAAAATAAATCAATAATTTTTTTTTTTTTCAAAATATTTTTTTTTATTAATTTATAATTATCTTTTTATTAACCATTATTTTTATTATTTTTATTTAAATTAGAACTCTAAGAAGAATAAAACTTTATCAAGCTAATATTGATGAATTAAATTTAATCAATAACCTTAAGAATATGTAATGTTAATTAATATATATTTATTATATTTTTTTAATGATATTATGATAATTCTTTTTTATTTTATAATAAATTTTATTAAAAAATATTATATTATATTTTATTATTTATTAATAATAATAATAATAATAATAATAATAATAATAATAATTAAAAAACAAAAAATTAATATTATTTTAAAAAATTTTTTTTTTAAAAAAAAAAAAAAAATAAATAAAGATCAATATATGATTGTGATTGCGATAAACCTTTGAAATTTGAAACTTTAGATAAGCTTAATAGTTATTCATCCGAAAAATTTAAAAAAAATTGTATCATTGGTTATGAATCTTTGACTACTTCCGTAAAAGCTACTGCTACTGCCACCGCTACTGCCACCGCTACCACTACCACTACTGCTACAAACATTTCTAAAAATAAGTCTAAAGTAAAAATTGCAGCAAGTGAAGATCAATATTATTTCATTTTTGTAGATACTTCTTCCGCCAATAATTCTGATGAAGGTAAAAGAAAACGTAAAGATGAAAAAACTATTGAAAGTGAATATATTAGTTCTATTTTAGTAGATATTCATCAATTAATTCTCGATAATAAAGATACCTATAACGATCCAGAAAAAGTAGAAGAAATGGAAAAAATGGATATATCTATGAAGAAAAAAAGAGATGAAAGTCAATCTCCAATTTTAATGAATCCAGAAGATACTGTATTAATTCATATGATTTCATCCGTTCAAGATGAAGTCGTTTTATGTGCTTACCTTTCTAATGAATTATCTGGTGTTGTAAAAAATATGGATAATATAAAAATTAGTAAAGTTAATGAAGTATCCGTGGAACCTGCTTCTTATTATAAGGAAGAAGAAATTAAAAACGAAACAAAATGGGAAAAATTAGCTGTTAAAGAAAATTCTTATTCTAATCTTTCCTTAATTTCTCAAGGTAAATTTTATCAAGATTTAATTGGTGAATATGATACGAATTATTATTATCCAGAATCTGCTGGAAAAGATATTGATGTATTTATTATTGATGCCAATTTTGATTTAAGACATAAAGAATTTTCTAATACCGATGAACGTACGGTGGAATGTCCAATAAATGTTGTAGATGATATCGTTTATCCTGCTGAAAATAAAAAATTTATTGATGCCTCAACCACAAAAGGTAATGATAATCATGGAACTATTGTAGCCGAAGTTATTGGAGGAATAAAATATGGTGTAGCTCATAAAGTAAATATTTATGGTATAAGTATTGATGAATATACTTGGGGAAATATTATAGCTGGTTTAAATTATGTTAGAGATAATTTAATTCGTGAAAATAAAGCAATTATTAATATGTCTTTAAGCGGTTATGATAGAATAAGTTCTTCCTATGATATTATAGCTCATTTTGAAAAATTAATCCAAGAAATTTATCAAAAAAATGTCATCATGGTTGCTTCTGCCGGTAATGATACTAAAAATGTCTATGATACTAAATCCGATGAAAAAGCCGTTCCTTGTACCTTAGATAGTGTTATATGTGTTGGTGCTATTGATAATCCAAGATATGAATGGCAAACTATGGATATTAATAAATATGAAAAAACGAGTTATTCTAATTATGGAGATAAAGTAAATATTTATGCTCCAGGTTATACTTTTGTTAATTTTAAATTTGGAGATTATAGTGAAGTGGAAAATTTTAGATCAGGAACTTCCTTTTCTGGACCTACCGTAGCTGCTGTTATTGCTACTATTATGAGTGAACATTCTGACATGACTTTTAATTCTACTTCTATGTTAAATTATTTACAAGAATTAGCATTGAAAGATATTATTGTGGATGAAGTCACCCCAAATTATTTTATTAATAATGGTAAACATTTAGTCTATTCTAAAGATAATGTTTATCATGGATGTGGTATTTATTCTGGAAATCAAAAATGTCAAGATCATCAATGTTGTTCTTCTGAAGGTTATTGTGGATTAGAATCTAATCAATGTGGTCAAGGTTGTCAAAGTGAATTTGGACAATGTAATAATAATAATCATTCTGATACTACAACTACTACCACCACTACTACTACAACTACCACTACTACTACTACTACTATGATGACACCTATGCCTTCTAATTATTATATAGGTCAATGTGGTAAAGATATTGGTAGTTGTCCAACAGGTCAATGTTGTAGTAAATATGGTTGGTGTGGATCTACAGATAAACATTGTGGTACAGGATGTCAAAGTGAATTTGGAAAATGTAATAATAATGATAATACTAATACTACTACCACTACAACAACTACTACTACCACCACAACTACTACTACCATCATGACCCCTATGCCTACTAATTATACAGGTCAATGTGGTAAAGATATTGGTAGTTGTCCATCAGGTCAATGTTGTAGTAAATATGGTTGGTGTGGATCTACAGATAAACATTGTGGTACAGGATGTCAAAGTGAATTTGGAAAATGTAATAATAATGATAATACTAATACTACTACCACTACAACAACTACTACTACCACCACAACTACTACTACCATCATGACCCCTATGCCTACTAATTATACAGGTCAATGTGGTAAAGATATTGGTAGTTGTCCATCAGGTCAATGTTGTAGTAAATATGGTTGGTGTGGATCTACAGATAAACATTGTGGTACAGGATGTCAAAGTGAATTTGGAAAATGTAATAATAATGATAATACTAATACTACTACCACTACAACAACTACTACTACCACCACAACTACTACTACCATCATGACCCCTATGCCTACTAATTATACAGGTCAATGTGGTAAAGATATTGGTAAATGTCCATCAGGTCAATGTTGTAGTAAATATGGTTGGTGTGGTAAATCCGATGCTTATTGTGGTAGAGGATGTCAAAGTGAATTTGGACAATGTAATTAAATTTAAAAAAAAAAAAAAATATTGTACGTATGAAAAAAATTTAAAAAAAAAAAAGTTAAGAACAAGAAATATTTTTCAATTTAATTAAAAAATAGAAAAAAATTTTTATAATAAATATATTATAAATATATAATATACAAATATATATAATAATATATAATAATATATAATAATATATAATAAAAAGAAAATTATAGATAATCTATAAATATATAAATATAATATATATATAATATATGTTATATTTATTATATTTTATATTTCTTTATTTATTTTTTTTTTTTTTATTATTATAATTATTATTATTATTATTCATTAGAATATATATATATATTTAAAAAAATTCATCCATTAATATATAATCAAATAATATATATATATATATATATTTTTTTTTTCGTTAATGTATATTATTTACATAAAAAGAAGAAGAAGAAGAAGAAGAAAATATATATATATATATTAATTATTTATAATTATTTATATAATTATATATATTAAAATATCTTTAAGTATATGAAAAATTATTCATTGATAAATAATTAAACAAACCATTTAATTTATATTAATATCTTTTTAATCTTTATATATAATTATATTTATCCATCAAAAACATATTTATATTATTATTCCATAATATTTTATATTTTTTAATTAGCACATATCTTAATTAATTAGTGAAATATATGAAATATATATTATTACCTACAAATAGATTATTAAAATATAATAACAAATAATAACCAAATAATAATATTAATAACAAATAATAATAGAATGAAGAGAAAAAAAAAAGGATAATTATAATATTAATAATAAATAATAGAATATAATAATAATATAATAATAATAATATAATAATAATAATTAATAATAATAGTATTAATAAAATTGAAACAAAATGAAATGAAATGAAATGAAATAAAATACAAAAAATAAAATACAAAAATAAAATACAATAAAATAAAATATTAAAAAAATAAAATACAAAATAAATTCTTTCTATGGCCCATATTTAAAATATTTGTAGTGTGTTTTTTACTTTTTTTAAATGTATAAAAAAAAAACATATATAAACATATATATATATGTTTCTTTTTTTTTTTTTTATTATTTTAAATATTTTTAGTATGAACAATAATGATTTTTTTTTTAAATATTCTTTTTTTTTTTTTTAAAATATATATTTTTTTTATAAGAAATCAAGAAATATTTCTCTACATCATTTAATTAAACATCATCTTATTTATATCATTCTTTCCTAATCTAAATCCTCTTCTGAGGACCTGTACTTCCATTCATTTGGAATGCTCAGAAGAGGGTAAATGCCTGTCGATACATGGCGACGTTAAGGGCATTTTATGAAGTCTCCTCAATAATTGTTCTTTTTTCTAATAATATGTATAAGCTGGATATGCAGGAAATGAGTTATTTGTATTTTCTTTTAAATTTACCTTTCATGTATTTCTGTATATTATCACTGTATGAATCCATTGTAATTGCTTTAATTATTGTATGAGCTTGATTCACTCAAAAGCATGTGCTTATACTTTATTAGAATTTAGAATAGTTATTTTTGAGTTCTTCACCTTTAACTTTTTTTTTAATTTTCATGAATTTAAGAATTTACAAGATTTCAAATATATTTACATTCGCAAAAAGAGATTTTTATAACAACTATCAATATTCTACAAGTGTTTTTATAATAGAGTAAAGAAGATAAACAATTGATAAATTTAAACAAAAGAAAAAAAAAAAAAGAAAAAATTTACATTCAGTTATTACTAGTCTACATTTTTAACTCGATTTTTTTAGTTTAGTACTTTCATTTTACTTTTTTTATTTTTTTCATCAATATTAAATATAGATCATAATGGTACGAAATTTTTATAATAGTAACGAAAATAGCAATGTTTTTGTTCGTGGATTCCGCTGTTATGGAACTGATATTAACAACACTAGCATTATCTTCATCAATGGCCTTCACTCATGGACCAATGCATATATGATGGATTTTCTGGAATCAAATCTTAAGGAATTCAACAAGTACATTCTTTCAGTTAAACGATCTATGTGTTCTAGAGGTTGGTATTTTAGGATCAAAGTTTTATCATCTGACTTTAAATTCGATGATTTCAAAAAGAAATTTGTATCATATATCTCAAATGCTAGCTTGTCGTATAGTAATTGCACTCATTATATTCGTAAAAGGTCACTTCAACAGATCAGAAATCAACTATTTTCTCCTTCAACAAACTTTAATGATTCAATTAATAACCAAAGTAAGTCTACAACAAACTTAAATGATTCAATCAATAACCAAAGAAATTCTACAACAAACTTAAATGATTCAATTAATAACCAAAGTAATTCTACTACAACATCCTCACAATCTAATACTTCAGATTCTTTCCAACGCAACTCATTAGTTAGTATACACTCTAATCTCAACACTCTTAATTCTATCAAAGATAAGTTTACTTTTTGTCTCAGTTGGAATACCAATGGATGGAACCACGAAAAGAAAGATAGTATCGAATACTTTATCACATTATTCAAACCTCTTTTTCTCTGTTTTCAAGAAACAAAGAACGGTTCTGGTGCCAATAGTAGTCAACCATGTAAAGTCACTATTCCCAATTACCGATATTTTGTTAGAAGAGCCGTTGATAGTATTCCAGGCATGAGAGGTTTATTTTTAGGTTATCATAAATCTTGTCAAGCAATACTTGAAGAGAATTCATTTAATTACATTATTTCCTTAACTAATTATAATATATACGACTCTAAATGCTCTGTTGGAAATGTATATATCCCTGTCAGCTCTCATTCTACACAAGTGAAGTGTGCTTTAGCAGAAGTTATTGATTGGCTTAATATTCATCGTGATCATGCTTCTATTCTTGTTGGGGATTTTAACATGAAAACAGTGGACCTTGAAGAAAAAATATCACAAATTAATGGTTGGATGATTTTACCTCTCAATAGTTCAAGAATCTCTTGGGTTCAAGGTAATTTATCTTCAGATATTGATCATGCTTTGGTTAATTATAAAATGTTGAACCTTATATCTTATGCTTCCTTTATTGATTATCACCCAGTCTCTGATCATAAACCAATGTTAGTATATTGTAAGAAAAATTTTGTTGATCTCTCCTTTACTCACCCAAAAAAGGTTGTTCAATGGAATAGAATTCGCTGTAAGGAAATGAAAAACGATATTGTTGACAATAACAAGTTTGCTATTTTAAATAATGAGATCTTTAATAATCCTTCTCTTTCTATTGATGATCTAGTTGATAAGTTTATTAATACTTCTAATTCAATTGCAGAGGACCTTGAAATTACATCTTCTACTGAAATTAGGAAATCAATGTTCCATATGTCACGTAATATTTACTGTCTTCAAAGAATCAAAAGCTTGAAGTATCGACAAATTAAAAAGAGCCATTTGGATTATGAACCTAATCAATTTATTATCCTTGTTGCATCTTATAATAAATTATGCCAATCTATTCATAAAAAATGTAATGAATTTAGAAGACAAAACTATTTATTTTGGATTAAAGTAGGCTGCGAGGCTACCTTAAAAAATGACAGCAGAAAATCATGGTCATGGATTAAGAAGAATATTAAAAATAACAATCAGGAGTTATTTATACCTCATCCTATCAGAGACCACCAAGATAACTTAGTGTATAGTACTAAAGATCAATTAGATGTTTGGTGCAATTATTATAAGAAACTTAGTTATGACTCTACTGGACATAGCATGAATAAAAAATTCTGGAAGAATTCTCCCGCTATTAATCGTATAAAGAGTGGAAATAACATAGTATGGGATATTAACCAAGATATCAGCATTGAAGAAATCAAAAAGGCCATCCTTTCTATCCCTAACTTTAAAGCCTCAGGTCCCGATGGTATCCCTATTGAATTTTATAAAGCTTTAATTCCTGATTCCTCTTCGAATGACTCTGTAAATAATGATTCCTATGTTCCGGCTGGTCTTAGTTGTTTCTGTTTCTTAATTAATCGTATTTGGAATGGTGATTTTCCTATTTTTTGGAATAATGCATCCATTGTTTCTATTCCAAAAAAAGGCGATCTTTCTAATTGTGATAACTATCGTGGTATCTCACTTATCAATAATGGTATTAAGATTCTTTCGAAAATTATTGCTTCTAGAATTTCTGAATATGGTATAAGTCATGGATTCATCAGACCAGAACAATTTGGCTTTCGGAATAAGGAAGAATGTATTAGTCTTTATATCTCTATTCTTTCTATTTGTCAAAGACGTAAATTCAAAGGGGAAGATACTTATATAGCTTTTCTGGATCTTAAAAAAGCTTACGATTCTGTGCCCATATATAACATCTTGTCGAAAATTTATACTCTTGGTATACAAGGAAAATGCTTTCAATTTTTGGAGAACCTATATCTGTCTTCCAAAGCTTGTGTTAAAATTAATGGACAATTTTCCGATTCTTTCAGAATACTTAAAGGAGTTCGACAAGGATGTCCCTTATCTCCTATACTTTTTAATTTGTTTATCAACGACATCTTCAACGATTGCCTGCATAATGGTGTGAAAATAGATACTGAATATTGTTGTGGAGGATTATTTGCTGATGATATTGTTCTTTGTGCCCCTAGTAGATCTCGTATGAACAAACTTCTTCGTTTAGTTGGTAAATGGGCTAAGGACAACGAGATGACTTTTGGAATTAATAAATGTGGCACATTAGCTGTTAGACATGAAAATTCGGAATATATTCTTAGAGAGGACCCTACCTTTTATTTAACAGGAATCGCAATCCCTAAAACAGATTGTTATACTTACCTTGGTGTTCCCTTTCACAAAACTCTAGATTTAAAATTCGTTATTAGTAAAATGAAAAATAAAGTTAGTAAGGCTTTGTTTTCAATTCAGGGTTTTTTAAAAAATGATCTGATTCCTATTCCTCTTAAAAGAACTTTATTCTCTGCAAAAGTTATTGGACAAGTTTCCTATTACGCGCCTTTGCTTGGTTCTAACAAAAACAATACTAGTTCTACACAAACAATAATTAACAAAGGTTTTTATTGGATTTTAGGCTACTCGAAACCTAATTCTTTTGTTTCTATTTATTGCATCTCAAAAGAACTCAATATTCCTCCACTTTCTGGTAAATGTGCTTTAGCTCAGGTTAGATGTTTTAATAAGTGGAAGGACTCCAACTGCATTATCTCAAAGATAGTTAATAATGTTGCTACAACAAGAAAATGGACTTGGGACAAAGAAAGTAAAATATTAAATGATAAATTAAACAATATTTCATCCTCTACTAAAGAAATTATGGAATTCTATTGGGACAGAGACATGAACAGTGATAAATCAATTAAAGCTAAAACTTATAAATTGTACAACTTTGAAGAATCAAGAAGTTACTTAAAGCTTAATCTAGAATTTCCTGAATATAGCAAAGGTTTTCGGTGGATACTTAGGGCAAGATGTGGATATAAAATCGATGCTAGAGTTGCAAAAGCTGCTAAAATGATTAATAATTCTTGTCCTAATTGTTGTTCATGTTGTTTCCATTGTGACAGTTATCAGAGAATTGATCATTGGTTTATAAATTGTTTCTTATTTAAAAATCTTCGTATTGATCACTTCTCTGATTTAGATAGAAATTTTTTTTATTTTTTAGATAGTCTTTTTAATAGTTTAGTTAGGACCAGTAATAACCCTAGTGTGGATAATAGAATAAATAATATTGTTAAGGGTTATAAAAGTAGTAATAATAGTATAAGTAATATAGATATATTAGGTAGTAAAAAAATAGTTAATAGGTATAGAATATATATTTTTTTAATTGGTGGTAGAGATTATGGTTTTAGTGATAGAATTAACAATAGTCCATACAAAAAGGAATGGGAATGTTTGTTTAAGTGTCAGACTGAATCTGGTACTTATTCAAAATCCCCATTCTTGTTGCGATCTGCGGCTCTATTGAATGATATCATGCCTGTTGTCTGTAAAAGACAACATATATTATTCAATAAATTTAAAACCAACCTCTCCAGGAACGTCAATGCTGATAACACAGTAGGACAGCCTAGTAGGGCAAATGCCGATCCTATTTCCGACCCTAGTGGAATAGGATAGATCAATTTTACTTTAATTCTATATTTAGAATTAAGGGCTGTATGGATTTATTGTTTTTAAATATTATTATACTTCTTTTTTTCCTCCAGTATTATCTATTATTATCTATAATATTTTACTGGTTTTTATTTTTTTTAGTATCATTTTTTTTCATTATGTGTTTTTTTTATGATTCATGTATTTTAATATTTAAATTCAATAAAGTTGACGTACAAATTGTGTGCCATAAAAAAAAAAAAAAAAAAAAAAAAAAAAAAAAACTAATCTAAAAAAAAACTAATAATAAATAATTAATAAAATAAAATAATATTTAAAAAAAAAAGTTAATTCAAATGTTTTTTTTTAAATAAAGATTAATCTTAGTCTAAAAAAAAAAAAAAAAAAAAAAAAAAAAAAAAAGTTAATTCAAATGAATTTTATATTTTATATAATATTACTTATATATATAATAAAAAAAAGTATATAATGAATAATAATAAATAAATAATAAAGAGTTTTTTTTATTTTATTATTTATTTTTTTTAATTATAACTACATATATATATTTTGTCCATCATACAACCAACAACCTAACATTTTAAGTATTTTTTATCAAGGATTTATATAAGATTTAAATATATAATTAATTTAAATATTTAAATATTTAAAGATTTAATAATATTTAAAGATTTATATATTAAGTTGATATATACTATAATATAATTGGTTAAAAATATATAATTATTTTTTTTTTTTTTTTAAAATAATTTTGATTATTTTTATAAATTTGTACTACATAAAAAATTATAAATTTGTACTACATAAAAAAAATTAAAAAATTTAATATAATAATAATAATAATAATAAATAATATTTATATGATTAACAATATTAAATAATAATAATAATTGTAATTATGAATAATAATGAATAATAATGTATTTAATAATTATGTAATAATAATTATGTAATAATAATTGATAATGTAATAATAAATAATGTATTTAATAATTGAAAATAAATTTTAAAAAAATTTTTTTAAATATTAAAATTTATGCTTGTTTAACTATTATAAATAATATTATTTATATTATTATATAATTATTAATTATTAATTATTGTAATACGGCATATTCACGGAACTACAAAACATTTTTATACCACGTTACAATTAATATAAATAGTTACACTTTTGAAAAAATCCTTCCACTCCTTTTCCTTTGAAAAAAAAAAAAAATAAAAACAAAGATATAAAAAAAAGATTAATGATTTTATAATATATTTTTAAAATTACTTAAATTTATTTATAATTTTTTTATTAAAAAGATTAAATTTATTTATATTTAATAATAATAATAATAAAAAAAAAAAAAACTTTTGTTACATATTTTTATTTTTTACATTTAAAAATAATAGTAAAAAAATCAAATTCAATATAAAAATCAAAATCAACAAAAAAATATAAAATATATATAAATTAACTTTTGGTTAGTTTTTTTTAATATTTTTTGTGTAATAATAATTAAAAACAAAAAAAAAAAAGTTTACAAATATATAAAGATTAAGATATTTCATCTTTTACTATTTTTTTTTTTTTTTTGCAAAAACTTATTTATAAAATATATATATATAATAACATATATATATTAAATAATATAAAAAAATATAAAATTACAAAAAAAAAAGTAAAATAAAAAAAGAAAAAATATAAAAAAATAAAAAAAAAAAAAAACACATAACAACATTATATATATTTAACAAATGTTAACAAAATATATATTTCTCTTTCTTTGCTTTGGTATTGTTTAATAATATATTATTTAGTATATTATATACATATAGATATACATATAGATATACATATATATAACTTATATAAAATATTAATTTTTATATATATATATAGATAAAATGTAATAAAAAAAATATTATTATTCATTTAAATATTATTATTAACATTATTATTATTATTATTATTATTATTATTATTATTATTATTATTATTATTATTATGTTTTTTTTTTTTTTTTTACATTTATAATTATATTATTACAATTTAAAAAATCATAATAGTTTATAGTGTTGTATCAGTAAATAATACTTTTATTGATAATGGTCAACGTGCTAAACTTTTTGAATTAACAGATAATGAAGTTGCTGTTTTTAAAATCACTATACCAGATGATGAATTTTCTTTATTAAAAGAAAAAGCAGTATATTCTTCCACTTCATCAAATATTAATAATGCCAATGATGCTGTAGAAAATGTTAAATCTACTATAAAATTAGTTTTAGATACTCTTGTAGCCATAAATTATAAACAATTTTATCCTGATTATAATATTAATGAATTATTACCAGTATTAAATATTAATGAAGAAGGTTATTCTCTTATTAATGTTAATGAAATATTAGAAGGATTTGATTTTAACCCAGAAAATTATGAAGAATTATTTAAAGAAAAAAAGGAATCAGTACTTTATGATATTTTTAAATCAAATCCTAATTTTAATATTTTTGAAATTGCTAATGCTATGTTATATATGAAAATAGCTAATGATGTACCATTTGATTTAAGAATGATGATTATACAAAATATTATACCATTAGCAATTAATTATCCTTTAGAAAAACGTGATCTTTCTGAAACGGAAAAGGAAAAAATTAATCAAAATATATCCGAAGAGAATAAAAATCAAAATGAAAATGAAGGTTATCCTGAATTTAAAACTAAAAATGCTGCTTTAAATGTTAAAATTAATAAGTAAATAAAAAATTATTTATATATATATATATATATTATGAAATTTATATTATTTTTATTATATATATAAGAAAAAAAATTTATATTATTAAATAATTAATATTATAAAAAAATTCTTTTATATTATTAAATTACTAATATTTATATATTTATGTATTTATATATATATATATAATTATTTTTTACTCTTATTTACTTATTTTCTTATATAATAAAAAAATTATTAATATTTATTAGTGAAAATCAAAAATTTGATAAAGTAACATTAAAATTAGCAGGTAAAACTACACGTTCTTTTTCAAAACCTTGTTATAATTTAAAAATTCGTGGTGGTCATGATTTATTTGGTCGTTCTCATTTTAAACTTCGTCCAGATTGTACAGATCCTACTTTATTAAAAACTAAATTAGTATCAGATATTCATAATCGTTTAGGACTTACTTCCATTTCTTCTAATTATATTACTTTATATATTAATGAAGAATATATGGGATTATATACTTTAAATGATGCTTTTAAATCATCATGGATTGAACAAGTTTATGGAGAAAAAGATACTACTTCTTTATATAAATGTGATTATCTTTTTAATTTTGAACCATCTTCATCCCCTGGTTGTACTAATGAAAATGAAGATGTTACCGATCAAACAGAATTAATTCAATTTTTAGAAAAGGTTAAAAATGCAAAATCCGCTTCAGATCTTGAAGATATTTTTGAAATTGATCATTTCTTAACGGAAATGGTTATTGAATATTTAACTGGATCTTGGGATCATCTTCAAAATTCTATTGCTGGTCATAATTTTTATTTATATAAACAACCTAATGGTAAATGGATTTATTTATCCTATGATTTTGATTTAGATTTTGGTGCTTCTTTCCCTGTTGATGTTAATGCTTCATTTAAAGAATTTACTAAAGATCTTCATATCTTTGATATTTTAATATTTAAGGATCCTACTCGTTTTGAAACTATACTTAAAAAAGTTATTGCTAAAGTCTTTAATCTAGATATTCTTTATCCTCATATTAATGAATTAAAATCATTGATTAAACCTTTTATAGAATTAGATAAAACTCCTGATACTAATGGTAATTATCCTGGAAGACTTAATACTAAAAGTTTAGATTTTACTCCTATAGAAGTTTGGGATACTACTAGTGAATTTACTAATTTAACTGGTCCTGGTTTTGGAATGATTTATGGTTTAAAAAATTGGATTCTTATGAAATATAGATTTATATGTAAATATTATAATGATATAGAATGTAATCCTACCTATTTAGATGAAAATTATCCATATCCTACTGATACTAATTTAAATAACGATGAAAATAATGAAAATAATGAAAATTCTACTACTACTATTATTGCCAATACTACTATTACTACTACTACTACTACTTCATCATCATCAACTTCAACTTCAATGAATAATAAATGTTGGTCAGAATTAATTGGATATCCATGCTGTGATTCCTCCATCAAAGCAATATATGTTCAAGATGAATATGGAGATTGGGGATATGATTTTAATAAAAATGAATGGTGTGGAATAACTTCCTATGAAGAAAAAGGAAAAGAAGAAGAAGAAGAATGTTGGTCAGAACCTCTTGGATATTCATGTTGTAAAACTTGTATAGTATATGAAATAGATACCGATGGATCATGGGGTTATGAAAATCATCAATGGTGTGGTATTCCATCTATTTGCCAAAAATAAAATTTAAATAAACAAAATATATAAACAAATATATATATTAAGGAAAAAAAAATTTTCTTTTTTTTCTTATTTATATAGAAAATAATTAAAAAAATTTTTTTTTGATATTATATTTTATTATATATAATATAATAAAAATAAAATAAATATTAGAATATTTAACAATTATAGAAATTATAAAAAAATAAAGTAAATATTAGAAATTTTAACAATTATAGAACATTTAAAAATTAAAAAAATTTATTTAAATACAAAATGTAATAATAATAATAATAATAATAATAATAATAGAATTATAATAATAATAAAAAATAAAAACAAAAATAAAATAAATAAAAACAAAATAAAATAAAAACAAAATAAAATAAAAACAAAATAAAATAAAAACAAAATATATTGATAAATATGGTTTTTCTTTTTTCCTTTTTTCTTTTTTTATTTTATGTTACATTTGTTTTTAAAAAAAAAAAAAACAAAAAACAAAAAACAAAAAACAAAAAAAAACAAAAAACAAAAAACAAAAAACAAAAATGCAAGTCCAAGTCCAAACTTCCATTTTAATAAAAATAATAATAAATAAAGTTTATTAGATTATTTGTGATTGGGTGAGTCATTTATAAAAAAGTAAAAAATTTTTTTTTAAAAAAAAGCATTAAAAATTATTAAAAATGTTTATTAAATAAATTTTAATAAATTTTTTGTAATTAGAAAATAAATTAAAAAAAAAATTTTTTTTTTTTTTTTTAGTATATAAAAGAATAAAAATCTTTTTTTAAAAAGGTTTGTTAAGTAAACCTTCAAAAGAAAAAAAATATATATATATATAATATTAATATATAATAAATATTAATAAAATAAAAGTAAATAATAAATAATAAATAATAAATAATAATAAATAATAATAATAAAAAATAAAATATTATATATATATAAATAAATAATAATAAAATAAATTATAAATATTTATAAATAATTATAAATAATAAAATAGTTATAAAAAATAAAATAAAATAAAATATTTATATATATATAAACATGTTAATAAAATATATATTTCTTTTTCTTTGTTTCGGTAATTAAAAATATTTTTAAGTTACATATATATAGAATATAAATAAATATAAATAAATATAAAATAAATAATCAATAATCAATAGTAATAATAATAATAATAATAATGATAATCAATAATCAATAATAATAATAATAATAATTATAATAATAAATAATCAATAATAATAATATATTTTCTTTTATTAATTTTTTTTAAATATATAATTTTAAAAAATAATAATTTAAATAGTTTATAGTGTTGTATCAATAAATAATACTTTTATTGATAATGAACAACGTGCTAAACTTTTTGAATTAACAGATAATGAAGTTGCTGTTTTTAAAGTCACTATACCAGATGATGAATTTTCTTTATTAAAAGAACAAGCTGTATATTCTTCTAATTCCTTTGAATTTAATGATGTCAATGATGCCGTAGAATATGCTAAAACTTATATGATTACACAATTGGAATTTTTTAAAAATTTAAATTATAAAGATGTTTTTTCTGATTATGATTTTAATGAATATTTACCAGAATTAAATATTAATGAAGAAGGTTATTCTCAAATTGATATTAATAAAATAGTAGAAAATTTTGATTTTAATCCAGAACATTATGAAGAATCTTTTAAAGAAAAAAATATTGGTGTACTTGGTGATATTTTTAAATCTAATCCAGATTTTGATATGTTTAAAATAGCTAGAACTATGAATTCTATGGAATTTAATCCTGAATTACCAGAAGATGTTAAAGTAGTTATTATTGCAACTTTAACTTTTATGTTAATGGGAGATAATTTACAAAAACGTGATATTTCTGATAATAATAATCAAAATAATCAAAATATGGCTGCAGATTATCCAGAATTTAAAACTAAAAAAGCAGTTTTAAATGTTGAAATTAATGGGTAATTTGTTTATTTATTTATTTATCTATCTATTTATTTATTTATTTATTTATTTATTATTTATTTATTTATTTATTTATTATAAGTTAAAAATTATAATTTTATGATATAATTAATTTTTTTTTTATTTTACCATATTAACCTTTTTTTTTATTTTAACATATTAATTACTTTTTAACAATCAATAAACAATCTATAATTATTTAATTAATTCATTAATTTCATTAATTAATTCATTAATCCAATAATAATAATAATAATAATAATAAACTTATTTATTAGCGAAAATCAAAAATTCGATAAAGTAACATTTAAAATAGCAGGAAAAACTGCTCGTAGTTATTCAAAACCTCCTTTTAATTTAAAAATTCGTGGTGGTCAAGATTTATTTGGACGTTCTCATTTTAAACTTCGTCCAGATTGTGCTGATCCTTCTTTATTAAGAACTAAATTAGTATCAGATATTCATAATCGTTTAGGAGTTACTTCTCTTTCTTCTAATTATATTACTTTATATATTAATGAAGAATATATGGGATTATATACTTTAAATGATGCTTTTAAATCATCATGGATTGAACAAGTTTATGGAGATAAAGATACCACTTCTTTATATAAATGTGATTTTCTTTTTGATTTTGATCCATCCTCCGCTGCTGGTTGTATGAATGAAAATGAAGATGTTACTGATCAAACAGAATTAATTCAATTTTTCGAATCCGTTAAAAATGCAAAATCCGCTTCTGATCTTGAGGATATTTTTGAAATTGATCAATTCTTAACTGAAATGGTTATTGAATATTTAACTGGATCTTGGGATCATCTTCAAAATATGATTGCTGGACATAATTTCTATTTGTATAAACAACCTAATGGTAAATGGATTTATTTATCCTATGATTTTGATTTAGATTTTGGTATTCCATTAATGAATGATAGTGATAAAGGTTCCTTTAAAGATTATGTTAAGCCTCTTCATATCTTTGATATTTTAGTATTTAACGATCCTACTCGTTTTGAAAATATTATGAAAAATGTTATTACTAAAGCTTTTAATCCAGATATCCTTTATCCTCATATTGATGAATTAAAATCATTGATTAAACCTTTTATAGAATTAGATAAAACCCCTGATACGAATGGTAATTATCCTGGAAATCTTAATACAAAAGGTATAGCTCCATTTACTTATGAAGATTGGGACGCTAGTACCGAATTTTCTACAATAGAAGGTGTTTTCTTTGGAACAATATATGGTTTAAAAAATTGGGTTCTTATGAAATATAGAGATAATTGTAAAATTTATAATTTAGAATGTAATCCTACCTATATGGATGAAAATTATCCATATCCAACTGACAATGATACTAACACTGATACTAATACACCATCTATGACTTCTAATGTTACTTCTCCCGCTTCAACTTCAATAAATAATAAATGTTGGTCAGAATTAATTGGATATCCATGTTGTGATTCTTCCGTAACAACCGTATTTGTTCAAGATGATTATGGAGATTGGGGATATGATTTTAATAAAAATGAATGGTGTGGAATAACTTCCTATGAAGAAAAAGAAGAAGAAGAAGAATGTTGGTCAGAACCTCTTGGATATTCATGTTGTAAAACTTGTGTAGTATATGAAACAGATACCGATGGATCATGGGGTTATGAAAATCATCAATGGTGTGGTATTCCATCTATTTGCCAAAAATAAATTTTAAATATATATTTATATATAAACAAATATATATAAACAAATATATATATATATATATATATTAAAAAAAATAATGAAATTAAAAAATAAAAAAAAATAAAATAAAATAAAAATAAAATAAAAATGGGATGAAATAGAAATAGAAAAAAAAAATAAAATAAAGAAACGAATAGAAATAAATAAAATAAATAAGATAAAATAAAATAAAATAAAATAAAAAATAAAAAAAATTATAATGAAATTAAAACATGTAAAAGAACCTTTAGAAAATTAAAATAAAAAATAAAATAAAAATTGAAATAAAATAATAATAAATAATATTATTAATAATAATATAAATTATGAAAGGTTATTTTATTTTGCATAAAAAAAAATAAAATAAAATAGGGATTTTACATTTGAAATTTTAAAAATATAATTTTTAATAATTTAATTTTAATTTTTGTATTGTTCAATTGTTCCTATGATATTTTGTAATTTCTTTTTTTTTTTAAATAATAATAAAATAATAATAAATAATAATTAATAATACTAAGAAATAATAATAAATAAATAATAATAATACTAATAAATAATAATAATGAATAATAATAGAAAAAAATTTTTTTTACTTTTTTATTTAATTAATAATTTGTAATCTTTTTTATTTTCTTTTTTGTTTTCTTCTTTTATCTTTTATGAAAAATTAAAATAATATAAAAAGAAATTATTAAAAAAAAAAAAAGATTACAAAATCAATATTAAAATAAAATAAATTAAAAATAAATTAAAAATAAATTAAAATTAAAATAAATTAAATGAATTAAATGAATTAAATTAAATTAAATTAAAAATAAGAAAATAGAAAAAAAAAAAAAAATAAATAAAAATAAAATAAAATAAAATAGAAAAAAAAACAGAAAATGAAAAAAAAAAAAAAAAATTATAATATTATTATATTATATTATTATAATATTATATTATTTTATGATTATAATGCTTGAATAAATAAATAAATAAATAAATAAAATCTATTTATTTTGCTAATTATATATATATATATTTATTTATTTGTTTATTTTTATAATTAGTCTTAAAGTTTTAAAGTAATTTACAAGAAAACAAATCAATAAATAATAAATAATAAATAATAAATAATTTTTATTTATTCATTATTCATTATTCATTATTCATTATTCATTATTCATTATTATTATTACTATTCATTATTATTTATTATTTATTAATTATTATGAATTAAAGAGTTCAAAAAAAAAAAAAAAAAAAAAAGTTACATCAATTATTTATTTTTATTTATTTTTATTTAAATCAATTTCATGGACAATCAATCAATCTATCAAATATTTTTATTTATTGTAATACAAAGTCAATCCATCAGAAAAGAAAAATTAAATTTTAAAGTTTTAAAAAGTTTTAGGGAAAAACAAAAAATACAATAAAATATAAAAATAAAAAATAAATTCTTTAATTTTTAATTTCAATTAAAATTTCTATTTATTATTAATTTTTATTTATTTATTTATTATTTTTTCCTTTATTTTATTTTATTTTATTTTATTTTATTTTATTTTATTTTTTATTTTATTTTTTATTTTATTTTTTATTTTATTTTTTTTTTTTATTTATAATAATTAAGCTATTTTAGTTTATTATTATTATTTATATAAACTTTTTTTTTTTTTTTTTGTTTTTTTTTTTTTTTTTTTTTTTTTTCTTAATAAAAATTATTGAACACTTTGATATTTTTTATAAGAATATTCAAATAATTGAATTCTATTTAAAACATTGGTAAAAAATGGTGGAATTGATTTTTTAATAAATTCTTCTTCAAATTGAAGATCAGCTAATCCAAAAATAAAAGAAAATAAATTAGCTATACATAATAATTCACAAAAATATTTTTCCTTTTTTAAAGTTTCCATATATTGTTTTCTTTCTTCATTTTCATTAATCCATATTGAATTTTCTTTTTCAAAACATTTTAAATATTTTAAAAAAATTTCATAAAATTTTTCATAATTCATAGCATTTGGATAATATTCATAAGTAGGATAATATTTAAAAAGACTCATCAATAAATACCAAATAATATCAAAACCTATCATACTTAAACAAGCAAACTCATTATCAATTAAATATATTTGTTGGGTTTGAGGATTTAATAAAATATTAACTTGATATAAGTCATGATGATTTAATACTAAATAACCTTTTCCATTAAAAAATGATGAAAATAAATTTTTAAAATTAGTTAATAAATTTTTTATCTTATTTATATTAGTTTCATTTAATATATCGTTTTCTATATTATTATTATTATTTTTTTGAGAATTATTTGTATAATCAGTATAAAATTTTTCAAAATTTTCTTTAGAAGAAGAATAAACTTTATGAATGACATTATCATAAATATTATTATTAATTTTAAATGGATTAGTTCCTTCTTGAATTAATTTTATAAAATTTTTGGAATCTTCAGTATTTTCATTTTTATCATCATCATCTTTTTTTATAAGTTCATATTTATAAATATCAGTTATTTGAGAATATTTATTTATTATTATGATTAATTTTTCTAAAATAGTTTCCTGAAATATTTCTTCATAAAGTAATTCTCTTGAACCTTTTAAAAATTCATCTATTCTATATTTTTCATGAGTATAATCAAAATCTAAAAGTTTTGGTCCATAACCTTTTTCACCTAATCTTTTCATAATTTCAATTTCATTTTTTTATCTAAACATTCACTAACAGTATTTCCAAAATATCTAAAAAATAAAAAAAAGGAAGAAGGTAAATTACTACTATTATTATTATTATTAGTAGTAGTAGTGGTAATTTCAACTAAAAAGTTTTTATTCATTCCTCCTCCTAATTTTTTAAATTTCATATTAACTTCATTAATATTATTTATAGAATATTTTTTATTATTATTATTTTTTAATAAATATTCTTTTATTATTTCTTCATATATTTTTTGCTCTTCATTTTCTTGTAAACTTTCCATTTTTTTTTTTTTTTTTCAAATAATATAAAATAATAACAAAAAAATTCCTTTTTTTTTATTTTTTTTTTTTTTTTTTTTTTTTTTTTTTTAAAAAATATATTAAATTAAAATATTCTCGTTGTATATCAATTATATATTAATATATAAAAGTTAAAAAAAAAAAAATTTTTCTATTGGTTAAAAAAAATTTTTTTTTTCCAATTAATAAAAAAAAAAAAATTCATAAATAAATAAGTAATAAATAAATAAATAAGTAATAAATAAATAAATAAATAAATAAATAAATAAATAAATAAATAAATAAATAAATAAATAAATAAATAAATAAATAAATAAATAAATAAATAAATAAATAAATAAATAAATAAATGATATAATATAATATAATATAATATAATATAATATAATAAATTAATAATAATTATTTTTTCCATTATAGATTGTAGTACATCCGATAGATGATATGTTTCAAATTGATTCCTATATTACAGCAATTGATAATAAAGATATTGATAAAATAAAAATTTTAAAAAGGAAAAATAATAATAGAGATATTGTTCTTGAAATATACAACAAAGATTTACTTACGTCTAAAAGATTACAATTTTTAATTAAAAATGATTTTATGATTACTTCAGTATTGATAAAAAAATTATTAAACGAAAATAATATAGAATTATTAGGTGTTATTTTTAGTAATAATATTAAATTATTTGATGTCGATTTTATAGTAAAATTACTTTTATATCGTAAAAATAAGGTATTATTATCAAATTCAGAATTAAATCAATTAATAGAGAATTATAGTTTTAATTTCTCAATTGATAAAAAATTTTATTTTAAACATTATTATACAAGTTATGCTTATTTAAATAAATTATGTGAAAATGGAAAAATAAATTTAGTAAAATATTTTATTGAAAATGGAATGGATATAAATAAAAGAAACAGAAATGGTGAAACAGCAATATTTTATGCATGTAAAAGTAAAAATGAAAATTTAGTCAAATATTTAATTGAACATGGAGCAGATATAAGTAAAGAAAATGAAGAAGGTGAAACACCATTATTCTTGGAATGTGACAATGGAAATGAAAATTTAATTAAATATTTAATTGAACATGGAGCAGATATAAATAAAGAAAATAATAGAGGTGAAATATCCTTATTTCGAGCATGTGAAAGTGGGAATGAAAATTTAGTAAAATATTTAATTGAACATGGAGCAAATATAAATAAAGAAAATGGAGATGGTGAAACACCATTATTTTATGGATGTAAAAGTAAAAATGAAAATTTAGTAAAATATTTAATTGATCTTGGAGTAGAAATAGATAAAGAAAATGAAAAAGGTGAAACACCATTATTTTGGGCATGTTTAAGTGGGAATGAAAATTTAGTAAAATATTTAATTGAACTTGGGTTAGATATAAATAAAGAAGATGAATATAGTTACACACCATTATTTTGGGCATGTAAAAGTGGAAATAAAAATTTAGTAAAATATTTAATTGACCTTGGAGTAGAAATAGATAAAGAAAATGAAAAAGGTGAAACACCATTATTTTGGGCATGTTTAAGTGGGAATGAAAATTTAGTAAAATATTTAATTGAACTTGGGTTAGATATAAATAAAGAAGATGAATATAGTTACACACCATTATTTAAGCATATTCAAGTGGAAATGAAGATTTAGTAAAATATTTAATTGAACATGGAGCAGATATAAATAAAGAAAATAGAGGTGGTGAAACACCATTATTTTTGGCATGTAGAAGTGGAAATAAAAATTTAGTAAAATATTTAATTGACCTTGGAGCAGATATAAATAAAGAAAATGAAGAAGGTGAAACACCATTATTTTGGGCATGTTCAAGCGGAAATGAAAATTTAGTAAAATATTTAATTGAAAACGGAGCAGATATAAATAAAGAAGATAAATATGGTGAAACATCATTATTTGAAGTATGTAAAAAAGGGAATGAAAATTTAGTAAAACATTTAATTGAACATGGAGCATATGTACATACAGAAAATAAAGATGGCAAAACACCATTATTTGAAGCATGTGGAAGTGGAAATGAAAAATTAGTAAAATATTTAATTGATCTTGGCATGGATATAAATAAAGAAAATGGAGATGGTGAAACACCATTATTTGAACCATGTAAAAGAGGGAATGAAAATTTAGTAAAATATTTAATTGAACATGGAGCAGATATAAATAAAGAAACCAAGAGTGGTTACACACCATTATTTAATGCATGTGAATGTGGAAATAAAAATTTAGTTAAATATTTAATTGAACATGGAGCAGATATAAATAAAGAATCCAGAGTTGGTTACACACCATTATTTTGGGCATGTGAAAGTGGAAATGAAGATTTAGTAAAACATTTAATTGACCTTGGAGTAGAAATAGATAAAGAAAATAGAGTTGATAAAACACCATTATTTTATGCATGTAAAAGTGGAAATAAATATTTAGTAAAATATTTAATTGACCTTGGAGCAGATATAAATAAAGAAAATGAAGAAGGTGAAACACCATTATTTTGGGCATGTAGAAGTGGAAATAAAAATTTAGTAAAATATTTAATTGAATATGGAGCAGATATAAATAAAGAAAATGGAAATGGTGAAACACCATTATTTTGGGCATGTGAAAATGGAAATGAAGATTTAGTAAAATATTTAATCGAATATGGAGCAGATGTAAATAAAAAAAACATAGATTTTGAAACACCATTATTTTGGGCATATGAAAATGGAAATAAAAATTTAATAAAATATTTAATTAAAAATGGAGCACATAAATAAAGAAAATGAATAAAAAAAAAAAAAATTGGTAAGAATACAAATAATGATAAACTAATAAAATAAAAGATAAAGATATCCTAGAAATATAATTAGAAATATAATTAGAAGAAATTTTTTCTTTAATACAGAATACAGAACTAAAAAAATATAAAAAAAACAAAACAAAACAAAATAAAATAAAACAAAGCAAGAAAAAAAAATTATTTATTGTTTTATTGTTAATTATTATTATATTTTTTGTTTTTATTTTTTTAATTTTGTTTTATTATTGATTAAATAATAATTAATTAATATTTGTTAATATTGTTTATATTCTGTTCATTTAAAATAAAAAATAAAAATAAAAAATAAAAAAATAAGAAATAAAAAAAAAAAAAAAACATTCATTTAATGAATTTATTAATAAATTAAATGAATGTTTTTTTTTTTATTTATTTATTTTATAATAAATAAATAAATAAATAAATAAATAAATAAATAAATAAATAAATAAATAAATAAATAAATAAAAAAGATTTTTATATTTTATTTCAATATAAAAAATAAAAAATCAAAAAAGCAGATGTTTTTTTTTTTTTTTTTTTTTTTATTTTTCATATATTTATCATATTTTTATTTTGAACATTATTATACAAGTTATGCTTATTTAAATAAATTATGTGAAAATGGAAAAATAAATTTAATAAAATATTTTATTGAAAATAGAATGAATATAAATAAAAGAAACAGAAATGGTGAAACAGCAATATTTTATGCATGTAAAAGTAAAAATGAAAATTTAGTCAAATATTTAATTGAACATGGAGCAGATATAAGTAAAGAAAATGAAGAAGGTGAAACACCATTATTCTTGGAATGTGACAATGGAAATGAAAATTTAGTCAAATATTTAATTGACCTTGGCATGGATATAAATAAAAAAAATATATTTTGGAGAACACCATTATTTGAAGCATGTTCAAGTGGAAATGAAAATTTAGTACAATATTTAATTAAACATGGAGCAGATATAAATAAAGAAAATATCCTTGGTCAAACACCATTATTTGAAGCATGTTCAAGTGGAAATGAAAATTTAGTAAAATATTTAATTGATCTTGGCATGAATATAAATAAAGAAAATGAAAAAGGTGAAACACCATTATTTTGGGCATGTGGAAGTGGAAATAAAAAATTAGTAAAATATTTAATTGAACATGGAGCAGATATAAATAAAAAAAAAAAGAAAAGGTAAAACAATATAAATAAAAAAAAAAAAGAAAAGGTAAAACAATATAAATAAAAAAAAAGAAGAAAAGGTAAAACACCATTATTTGAAGCATGTAAAAGAGGGAATGAAAATTTAGTAAAATATTTATTTGTTAGTTTGTTTGTTTGGTTTAATTATTTTTTATTCTATCTAAAAGGAAAAAGAAATTTTTTCCTATAAATTTATATATATATTTACATATTTTTTATTAATAATAATTTTCTTTTTATTCATTTTTATTCATTTTTGTAATTTTTATTTACTTATTTACATATTTTTTATTAATAATTTTCTCTTTTTTTTATATTCATTTTTGTAATTGTTTATTTTCTTATTTACATATTTTTTATTAATAATAATTTTCTATTTTTTTTATTCATTTTTGTAGTTCTTATTTACTTATTTATTTATTTTTTATTTTTATTTTTATTTTTTATTTATTTTTTTTTTTTTTCATTCTTTCATTCATTCATTAATTTAGATTTAATTTAATTTAATTTAATTTAAATATCTAGCCCAAATTTCTTTTTTATCCTTTAAAATTTCTAAATATCCATAATTACCACCACCTACAATACAATGAGTTATACCAATATCAATTATTATAAATTTATTATGACATTTTGTTCTAATTTTCCCATAGGATTGAGGAGTATGACCTACGATCATTCTTTTAGTATTAGTTATTTCTAATGTTTTTTCAATTATTGAACAAACTTCTTTTTCTGGTTTATTTGCAAAATCTTTTATCCATAATGGTCCATCCATATATTCTTCATTAAAAATGGGTTCTGTATAAATAGGATGAGTTATATTTTTTAAAAATAATTGATATAATTCTTCTGTGGAAGGTGTATCTAATAAAATTTCTCGAACATATTCATTAAGTTTATCAATACCTTTATTAGCATATTCAGGTGTTAAACCAGCATGAACAAAAAGAGAATCATCAATAATCATGGTTACATTGGCTTCTTGTCTTACAAATTGACCAATAATTCCATGAGGACTATAGGCTTCTTCAAGTGCTTCTAATCCACCAAAAGCTTCATAATCTTCTGTTGAAGTAAGATGATGATTACCTTGAATTCCTAATATTTCATGATTACCAATTAATATATAAACAATACCACCTTTTTCTTTAGCTTGTTCTCTTAAATTTATTAAAGTTTCATAAACTTTAAGTGTATTACTACCACGTTCAACTAAATCTCCCTTTATATATATTAAAAAATAAATATGAATAAGCATATAATAATGATAAGGTTATTATTATTATTATTACTACTATTACTATAATTTATTACTATAATTTATTATTATTATTACTATAATTTATTATTATTATATTTATTATTATTTAATCAATTAATTTTATTAATTATTTACCACTTGAACTAAAATAGTATCTTTACCAATCCAGTTATTATTTGCATCAATAAGTTTAGCATGTTGTAAAATTTTAATTAATTGTTCATAATCACCATGAATATCACCTAAAGCAATAATACGATTTAATTCATTATTATTTGTATTGTTTTTATTATTATCCATATTATTCATATTATTTATATTATCTTTATCTTTTTGATTATTATTATTATTATTATTATTATTATTATTATTTATACGACATTTAAAAATTTTTTTAAAAGCTCTTCGTACTTTTTGACTTAAACTTTCTTTACTAATTAAAGTATCATCTAAATGAATAATAGATTTAATTAAATCCCCAGTCATAAAATCATTACATTTTTTAGTATTTACTTCTGCTGTAGTATACATTTTTTCTAGATTTTTTCTTTTAGGTAAATAACCTTCCAATACTAATTCTTCTTCAACATAATTTGATTTATAGACATAAAGATATCCAACTAATTTTAAATTTTTTAATTCCTCAAAAATTTCCATAATAATATAAGAGTCAGAATCATTACGAAAAGAATTTATATAATCTTCATTACTTTTAAAATTATTTAATATGACATAAAAATCGCTATTATTTTCTGTACTATTATTTTTTAAAATAATTTCGGAGTTAGGATAGGGTGATATTATATTATTATATTTTGTATTTAATGGAATAAATTCTTTATCTAAGACTACAGCTACAATTTCATTTGAAGTAGTTATTCTATATTTAGTAAGATCATCAACAAAAGCTTCAAATTTTACAGGTTTTTCAAAATCTAAATATTTATTTATAAACCATATATATATATACAACAATTATTATATATTATATATATATATGTTTTAAAAATTTTACTATTAAAATTACTTTTTTTATTTAATATAATATAATTCAATATAATAAATATAATAAACTAAAATATAAAGTATAAAAAAAAAATAAACTTCTAAAATTTAATTTTATAAATAAGTAAACGAATTAATCATATTTTAGAAATAATAATAATAAAAAAATAAAAAATTACCAATAATTTTTGAAATACCACTAACAGCTTTAAATAATTTATTTTCTAAAAATGTACAAACATTTTTATTTTCTTCTGAACAATTAAAATTATATATTAAATCATCAGTAATATAATTATAATCTATATTTTTTGATAATACAATTCCCAATTCTAAAATGGCACACAATAAAATTTTTTGAAATTTCATTTTGAATTTTAATTTCATTTCTTTTTAATTTAATTTTAATTCTATTATTATTAATTATTATTATTAATTATTATTATTTATTATTTATTATTATTATATATTTATCTATAAATAATAAATATGAATTGATTTCTTTTATTCTTATTTTTTTTTTTATTTTTTTTATTTTTTTATTTTTTTTATTTTTTTATTTTATTATTTTAATTTTTTTTATGACATTTTTTTTAAAACGATAAAAAAAAAAACAAAAGAAAAAAAAATAAAAAAAAAAAAATTAAAATCTAACTTTTTTATTAATTAAAAATTTTTATTGATGTCAATTCATAAATAAAAAAAAAAAAAAAAAAAAAAAAAAAACAAAAACAAAAATTAAAAAATTAAAAAAAAATATTAAAATTAAAACAATATATTACAATATATTATAATATATGATAAAAATAAAATATTTTAAATTTTAAATGGAAGGAGACAAAAAAAGAAAAAAAAGAAAAAAGAAAAAAAAAAACTTTTTTTAATACGGAAAATGACTCTTCATTTTTTTTTAATTTATTATATCATATTATATAATAATTAATTATTTAAATAAATAAATAAATAATTAGATAATAAATAAAAATGTATTATATTATATATATAATATATATAACTAATATATATACAATATAAATATAATATATATAAAATGGTTTTTTTTCAATTTTTCATTTGTGTAACATAAAATTTTAAACTTTTTTTTTTCTTTTTTCTAATTAAGAAAAAAAAATTTTTTATAACTCGTACATAAACTATAAAAAAAAAATTATTTTAAGTAAATTTATACATAAATCATAAATCATAATCTTTAGTTTTAAAATATATTAAATAAAATATTTTAATGATTTTATGATTTACAATTACTTTTATTTCCTATTATCGACATTATTTTTAATAATCTATATAAAAAGATGATTAATAAATTAATTGGATTCAAAAGATACATTACTTAATTGTTTTCTATCTTTAATATAATGATTAATTTCTTTTTTATATTTATTATTAACTTTTTTTTTTAATTAATTCATTTAATTTATCAATACTATTTGAGCTATTACTTTTTTTAAGAGTTTCATTTGGACAAAAAATACCTGTTGTACTTATAATTAAATTATTAGTACTATATTAACTATATTTTTTTTAAAAAAAATCGGTAAATGTATTATTATTAAATGTTTCAATATTTAATAATACATTTTCATTTCCACTAGATGGTACTTTATATTCAAATAGAATTCTTTTTTAGTTCAAGTGATAATTATTACTATTATTATTTAACTTGACCAGTTGATAATTATTTGATACATTTAATATATATTTACTTAATAATGTAATCAAGAGTTTCAACTTTTGAATTAAAAGTTTTATTAATTATTTTATTGAATATATATCTAAATTATATTTTTTTTTTTAGTAAATACATATCCTTTACTAAATTTTTCTTTTTTAAATCTTTTTTTTATCTA
The DNA here is from genome assembly GCA_002104895.1 of Anaeromyces robustus. NCBI lineage: Eukaryota > Fungi > Neocallimastigomycota > Neocallimastigomycetes > Neocallimastigales > Neocallimastigaceae > Anaeromyces > Anaeromyces robustus. The sequence continues at coordinate 56,945 of MCFG01000029.1, forward strand.
AACTATTAATGACATTATATATTCATGTGTATTAACATCAGGTATTTTCATTAATATTGAAAATTTCTTTATTTGATTCAAGAATAATCAACTAATCCTTTAATATATATATCTGCTACTTTTATTTATCCATTAATTCATCATCAATATAAATGTAAAATGTATCAATTTTTTCAACTTAATAATAAATATATCTTCTTTATAATGATATATTTTATAGTTAATACATTATAATTATTTAATACTTCAATTTTTCTTGAATAACACTAAAATTAAAAAAATTTCCCATATCCATTTAATAACATTTAAAGAATTTTTAATATATGATCAAAAATTCATTTCAATTTCCTATTTACTATAGATATACTTTTATGTTGGTATATTTTAATTAGATTTCTAAATTATATTTACCATATAATTCACAACAAAATTTTTAATTATTTTATGCTTTATAATCAACTCTCTCTCTTTTTTTTTTTGAAAAAAATTAATTTATAAAAAACGTAAAAAATTAAATCAATTTAAAATATATATATAACTTTTTAATAATTATATTATATCAATATATATATATATGAAATATTTATTAATTTCATTAAGAAAAATATATATATATATACATATGGAGAAACAAATATATTTATATACTCTTTTGTAATTTATTAAAAATAATTTTTTTTTTGATGTTATTAAATTAAAAATATATAAATATATTTGTTTCTCCATATGTATAAACATCAAAAAAAAAAAAATTATTTTTAATAAATTACAAAAGAGTATAAATTTTTTGCTTTAAACAAGTTAAATATATATAGATAAATAGAATTAAGGAACTATTGTTTTTAATTTTATAATATTAAATATTATATTTATTTATTTATTTTGGTATATAAATATTATATATATAAATATATTATTAATCATATAATAATATAATAATATATATATATTTATTTATTTATTTTATATTTTTTTATTTATTCTATTACTTTTTTTATTTATTTAATTTATTTTTTTTTCTTTTGTTAAAGACATATATTCTTTATCTTTAGTATAAATGAATAAATAAGATATAATTAATAATAAATATTTATTATTTCTATTTTTTTTTAATAACTATTAATTTATATTTATTATTAATAATTATTATTGAATTTTTAGTGTTCAAATATCATTATTGATATTTGTTAGGATGTTGGGTATTAAATATTAATTAATTTTTTTTTTGTTTCTAACAATAATAAAGTTATTAATTATTATATTATCTTCATTAAATATATATATATATATATATATATATATATTTAATTTTTATTTTGCAACATTTTTGATTTTATTTGAAATAAACCCTACTTTTTTAATAGATCTTGCTGGATCACGACGATCAAGTTCAACTATATTTTCATTTCCACTCCATGTATAAACTGTATTACCATAATTATCATTTGTTATTTGAGGTTTAATTTCAAAATTTGATATTGGAGTACCTGTAGTTAAAATTCCTAATCCAAGAATGGATAAAATTAAAAAAGTATTAATAATTTTCATTTTTTAATTTATTTAACTAGAGGGTATATATAGTAATAATGTATATATATATATAAGTTGTTTTTATTTTTTTTTAAAAAAAAAAGAAAAAAAAATTTTTATATTTATATATATATACATAAATATAAAATTATAATTATTGCTATATATTTTAAAATATTATAAATATTATAAATATTATAAAATTTATTAAATAATAAGAATAATTAACATTAAATAACATAATTACGTAATCATTTTTTATTATATTATATTATATATATATTTTTTGTTTTTTAATAATTATTATATCAAATAAATATAAATTTATATTATTTTTGTTAATATTATTTAAAATATAATAATTAACTTAATAATAATAATAATAAAAAGAAAAGTCTTTAAAATATAAAAAAGAATCTATTTTTAATAATTTCTTTTTTTCTTTTTCTTTAATAAAAAAAATGATTTTAAAATTTATTGGATAATCAATTCATTTTTAATATTTAATTTAAAAAATTTAGTTATTATAAAATAAAAATTATAAAATATAATTTTAACAATAATTATAATTATAATTATAATTATATAATTAATAATAAATATTTTTATATAATCTTTATAATTACTATAAGTATTATATATAGTCTATATAAAATATATATATTATTTTTAAAGTTGTGATGATTTATATAAAATAAATAACATTTTTATAATTATTATAATTCATCAAAGTTTTGGGTCTTTTAATTTATAGTTTTTTTTTTTTTTAAAAAATAAAAAGATTTGAAAAAAATTCTTTATTATAAAAAAAAAGTATTTTTAAAGACTTAAAATACTTTGAATTCTAAAATTATTTAAAATAAAGAAAAATAATAATTATATATCATTATTATTTACAAAATAACTTTTATTTTTTTTTTATTATAAATATATAATAAAACATATTTTTTTTTTTTATAAAATAAATATTTTAATAATTTTTATTAATTTATGATATATGATACATAAATTCATGTATACAATAATATGTATTTTGTACAATTTGTACAATTTGTATACATTTGTAATAAGAATAATAAATGATTACAAAATGCATATTATATTATTGTATCGTATTATTTATTATAAATATAAAATATTATTTATTTATTTATTTATTTATTTATTTATTTATTTATTTATTTTTTATATATTTTTTTTTTTATTATAATAAATTCTTTTAAATATCAAATAATTAAATAAAAAATTTCATCAATTAATTAATATTTTCATATGGTCTTGTCGACCAGTTTCTATCCTGGTTGTTAAGGCGTTTCCTTAGCATACATAAGGCTTCTGGATCGACACCGCATCTACCCCAAGCACAAGTGGTTTTCTCCTTCACGGGTTTTACACTGTGGCAAGGTAGTGCACAGGTATAGTATTCGAGGCGTAGCTACTCACGCCTCATTAAATAATATAAGTATATGAGTAGATCTTTAAGTCTAATAATGTGGGGTGCGGCTCTAAATTATTGGGCGGTTTCCTTGGTGACTACTATTCATATGTGGGGCTTGTAGACTGGACCCGTTATTAAGTTAGCGTTAGGGTTTAAGTACAAATGTAAAATATATGAATATACCAAGGGCGTCGACGCCGAAAAGGTAAGGCAGGGAATTTAATTCCGATACATTCATGTGAAAATCACATGATAAGTCTATAAAAAAAATTAATATTTTATTAATATATTTATTTATAACTGTTTTATTTAATATATTAATATATTAGTTGACCGTTTATTGGGCAGTACTTGAATAATGTAACATTTTTTATTAAATAAAATTTAAAAATAAAAAATTTATTAATATAATATTAATATTAAAATTTTATAATAATTAAATAAATAAATAATAAATAATAATATATATTAATAGATATTAATAGATATTATAAGATATTAATAGTAAAAATTATTTTTATATAATATGAAACTATAAAATAAATATTATAAGTAAATATTATTAAATAAATATTATTAAATAAATATTAAATATAAGTAAATAAAATAAATAAATAAAATATATTAATATTTATTTTATATCATATCAATTTATTCATATTAATTTATTCATCATCTAATAAAAAGAAACAAACAATGAATATAAAAGGAATGAAAATAAATGAATAAATAAAAAAAATAAATAAATATATAAATAAAAATGAATAAATAAAATAGATAAATTAGATAAATTAAAAATTTCTAAAAATAAAACATTTTTCATTTTTGATGTTTTATTATATTTATTTATTTTATTTATTTATATTTAATAACATTTATTTAAGTTATTTATTTAAATTATATTTAATTATTTATTTATTTATGTTTCATGAAACTATTAATATATATTAATATTAATATATGAATAAATAAATATATGAATATATTAATATATTATTTATTAATATATATTATTTATTATATTATTTATTATTTATTAATATATTCATATATTATTATTATTACTTTTATTATTTATTAATGAATTTTTTTTTTTATTTTTATTTTTATTTTTTATTTTTTATTTTATTTAATAATGAATTTTAAATTAAAAAATGTTACATTTATTCAAGTTTACTGCCCAATAAACGATCAAAGTATCAAATATCAAATATCAACTAATAAATCTTATTTTTTAATATTTAAATTAAAATAAATAAAAAAAATACTTTAATAAATACTAAATAATAATAATAAATAATAATAAATATTAATAAATAAAATTAAAATTAATTGTCATTATTGATTATATATATTAAAAAAAAAAAAAACTACAGAAAAGATTGACCAATATTTAATATAAAAAAATAAAAAATAATATAAAATGAAGATAAAAAGTCGAAAAAAAAAAATAGATAGAAAAAAGAAATAGAAAAAAAATAAAGAAAAAGAAACATATACTGTTATTAATTAATATAGCTAATTAATTAATTAATATAGTATATGATTAATAATTTTATTATAATTATTTATATTTAAAAAAAGTAGAATATTAATATCCATATCACTTTCTATATCAAAATATATCAATATATATCAATATCAATATATCAAAATCAATATATTAATATCAATATATAAAAAAGATAATTAATATTTATATATTTAAATTTATAAAATCACAAGAAATATTTATAAATAATAATAATAATAATAATTAAAAATGATGTTTAAAATATATTCTAATATATTAATTATCATAACATTATTTTATGGATTTATTCCATTTACAGTGGCATCATCAGATTGTGACACTTTATCTTCTTTTTATAGTTATTTAAAAGGAAGTTTATTAGAAGATTTTTTACTTTATAAAGATTGTTGTAATGTAGTAGGAATTACTTGTAATTCTTCAGGTTATGTTACTAATATTGAAATTAAAAATTTTGAAAATAGTGATGCTGATTTTAAAACAGCTATTAAAGTAGCTACAGGTTTTACTCACTTAGAATCATTAATATTAACAAATAATAAATCTAAAAATGGTGTTATCCTTCCAGATGAAATTGGTAATTTTAAAAAAATAAAAATTTTAAATATTTCTTCTAATAAAGCTGAAAAAGATTCTGTTTCAACTATTCCTGAATCCATAGGAGATTTAGAAACTTTAGAAGAATTAGATTTATCTAAAAATAATCTTTCAGGTTCTATTCCAAATAATATCGCTAATTTAAAAAATTTAAAACAATTAAATTTAAATGGAAATTCTCTTTCTGGAACACTTCCTTATACTATGAAAGATTTAAGTAATCTTCAACGATTAAATTTAAATGGTAATGATGAATTAAAAGGCTATGCTCCTTTATTAGAACATGGTCATTATTGTAATTATTCAGGAACAAATTTATGTCATTTAAAAAGTGATGATTGTTCTAGTGGTATTAGTGGTTGTACTATACAGGAAATTCAAATGACTAATAAAGAAAATGGAGCACCGGAAATTTCAACTTATGAAAGTGAAGTATGTGAAAATGGTGATAAAACAAAAACTACAGCAGGTGGAGGTATAGCTCTTTTAATTTTCTTTTTAATTATGGGTTATTGTTTTTATAGATGTTGTTGTAGATGTTGTGATTGTGATCGTCCCACTTTTTCTTCAAAACAATTTCAAACTGTAAATGTCAATGTTAATAATACTAATAATAATTCTGATAATAATCCTATTCCAGTAATTACTACTACTCCTGTTACTACTACTACTACTGCAACTACGGCAACAACCGTTCCACCTGCTGCTTATATACCTCCTGCTGTTACTAATAATACTTATATTTATGGAAGTGTTAATAATGGTAGTATTATTAATAATAATGGTGAAACCGCTAATCAAGCTCCACCACCATATACTCCTGATCCTAATGTTTCTGGATTATATGCTCCACCATATATGCCAGCTCCAGCTCCAGCTCCAGTTCCAGTTCCAGTTGTTCCAGTACAACCTCCTTATACTGGTTATCCATCAGCTCCAAGTGCACCAAGTGAAGGAAAATTCTAATGAATAATAAAATAGAAATAGAACTAAAAATAAAATAAAAATAATAAAAAAATTATATATATAATATAATATAATATAATATATATATCAACATCAAAGTTATATATTATTATAATTTTTTTTTATTTTATTTTTAAATATTTAATTATATAAATATAATTAATATTTTATATAATTAGCATCTTATATATAAATATATATTCAATAATAATAATAATATTAATAATCAATAATAATAATAACAATAATTAATATTAATTATTATTATTATTATTATTATTATTATTATTATTATTATTATTATTATTATTATTATTATTAATTTTTTTTTTTTATATATATTTACAGAAAACTTTTTTACTTTTTAATTTTTGAAAAATAGACAAAATGTTTTATTTATTTTTAAATTATTATTTATTTATTCATTCTTTTATTTAGTTTTTCTTTTTAAATTATATAATAAAACTATCAACTTAAAATGAAATTAACATTAAAAAAAATAATAATAATAATAATTATATTATTATTATTATTATTATTTAATAAATTGTTTGTTAAATTATAATAAATAAATTTTAATAAATTAATATTTATATTTGCATTATAAAATAAACATATTTATATATTTATATTTTATATATATTTTGTATATTTTATATATTTATATTTTATATTTTAAATATTTTATATATAAAAGTTATAATAGATGAAATAATAGAAACTTTTATTATATTATATTGTTTTATTTTAAATTATTATAAATAATAATAGTAAAAAAAAGAAATTAATATATATTTGATATATATTTATTAACGACAAATATTTACTTCCAAAATTTGTAGTCCATATTAAAAAAAAAAAAAAAAAAAAAAAAAAATTGATAACTTAAATGTAAATAAATTTTAATATAGTCAATTTATTTTTTTTTTTTTTTGTTTTGTTTTTTTTTTTTTTTTTGTTTTGTTTTTTTTTTTTTCATTAATTTTTAATTTTCATTTTTTTATTTTATTTTTTTTTTTAAAATAATAGATTAATCATAGGATATAGTTATTTTTTTATCTTTATTTACAGATTGTATCCATTCAACAATAGAATAAAATATATCTTTTTGAACTTGTTGACTTTTCGCTTTTTCAACTTTTCCAAGTTTTTGATGAATAACATAAACTTTATCATAAAATTCCATATTACTATCACTTAACCATTGTGCATTATAACGTGGATCTAAATGATATCGTGTACGATTAAATAAATTATCATCATCAGTATAATATAAACTTAATAAACCTTGTTCCATAAACATCGCATTATATAAATTACTTCTGGGAGCTAATTCCAATAAATCATTATATACAGTAACTTCAGGAGTTAAAATCATTATACCTGCATTTAACATTCCCTTATTTTCTTTATGATTATACATATCTCTTATTGGACCATCGGTAACAGCTCCAAAAAAATCATTTCTACCAGTTTTATTTCTAACATCATTGGCTATATCAAATAATTCATCTATATTTTTCTTTATAAATAAATCAGCATCTAAATATACAATGGTTTCATACTCTGTCATTTCAAACATTTGTAATTTTGTATAACAATTTTTCCATCTTTTATTTTTTAAAATAGCTGAATCCATAGTAATTTTATGTACACGTTTAATAACAGCTCCAAGATTATGAAGACCTCTTAATTTCCAATCAGCTACATCTTCTGTAACCATAACTACAACATCTACATCATTTCTTTTAGTTCGAATTTCTTCTTTATGAAGTAATCTATAAACAATAGCACTTGTATACATATAATAATTATCTACTGATTCTCCTTCGGAAGTTAACATAATAAGAAAAGCATTTTTATTATTAGTAGTATTATTCCAATGTTCATAATTATCTAAATCATCAGTAGGTTCAATTTTGACATATTTTCTTAATTTATCATTTACATCTTTATTACTAATATTAAAACCAATATACTCAATAATTAAAGAAATAATAAAAATTAATAATATTATTTTTATTATTCTACTTCTTTTTGAAGAATTAGATTTAGATCTTTTAATTTTCTTATTTCCATGTGACGACATAGATTTTTCTAATAAAGTTTCTTCCATTTCATTTTCATTTTCATTATCATTTTCATTTTCATTTGTTATAACTTCTTCCAATGAAAAATCTTCTATTTCATATCCACTATCATATTTATTAACATTATCTAATGAAGAAGTTTTCATTTCATTAAAATTTACTGAAGACATGATTAATTTTTTTTTTCTATTTTATATATATATATACGTATATGTTTATTTATTTCTAATATAATTACTTTTTTTTTTTTTAAATATATAATATACAATACAGTTTCTTACTAATAATATCTAATTTTAATTTTATAAAAATAAATAATAAAATATTTTATTATTTATTTATTCTTTTTTTTTTAAAATGGAACATTTGAAAGGAAAAAAAAAAAGTTCGCTTTATATTAAAAGTAAATAAAAAGTTTTATATATATAAAATAAATCAAAACATTAAAAAAAAAAAAAAAAAAAAAAAAAAAAAAAAAAAAAAAAACTTTAAAAACTCTATATTTTTATTTTTATTACCAATAATATATTATTTTATATTAAAATTTATAATAAAAATTATTAATTTCTTTAAAAAATATTAAGAAATATAAAAAATAAAAAATAAAAAATAAAATATATATATATATATATAAATTTATATGATGTAAAAAATAATAATAATAATATATGAAATGGTCAAATTATTAATGGATTATAAAAAAAGAAAATGATTAGAGATGATCATAAATAACTTTTCTCTTTTTTTTTTTTTTTAAAAAAAAAAAAAAGTATTGAGAAAAAAGGAATATAATAATTAATGTTAAATACTAAAGTATTTACTTTAGTATTTAACATTAATTATTAACAGATAATGCTCGATAAATTAGCATTAAAGATAAAGATAATAATTATTTTTTTTTAAAAAAGTATAGAGAAAAAAGTTATTAATGATGATATTATACATTACTATTTTTATCGAGCATGATCTGTTAATAATTAAAGATAAAGATAAAGATAAAGATAATAATTATTTTTTTTTAAAAAAGTATTGAAATACTTTAATAATTAAAGGATAATAAAATAAAAGTAGTTTTTAATGATAATAATAACAATGAAATACAAAAGAAAATAAAGATGACAAAGATAATAATTAATAATAATGGTATTTATAGTATTTATGATGATAATAATACTAATAATAATACTAATAACAATACCATTACTACTACTACTAATAATAATAATAATAATAATAAAGAATATATATATAAATAAATAAATAAATAAATAAAATATTTTAAAATTCTAATATATTTATCATAGAATTAAATTAAATGTCTTATAAAAACATTACTATTTAAAAAATAATGTTTTTCTAAATAAATGAAATATGTAAATTATATCAAATACAATTAAATATGGAATAGTTTAAAATCTAAATAAAAAAAAAAAACTAATCAGCTTTATATATTTATGCTACTATAAAATAAAATTTATAGATGGATTAATGATAATAAAAAAAAAACAAGATATAGATTAAAAATTATTAAATATAATGAGAAAAAAGAATAATTATATTATTTAAATTTATCATTAATAAATTTGATATAAATATTATTTATTTATTTATTTATTTATTTATATTATTTATTTATTTATTTATTTATTTATTTATTTATTTATTTATTTATTTATTTTATTTTATTTTATTTTATTTTATTTTATTATATAATAAAGTTTTTTTATTATAAAAAATTCATATTAAAAAAAAAAAAGTAAAAAGTAAAATCTAATTATTTTTTAAGATTATTATTTATTATAATAAAATCCAAATCTTGGAAAAAATATTTAATTTTAAATTTGTAATTGGCTAAAATGTGAATAAACTTTTTTATTGTATATTTAAAATGTATTTTTTTTTTTTTTTTTTTAAATTTATTATTTATACATAAGTATTAATTTGAATTTCATTCAAAAAACTTTAAAATAATAATAATAATAATAAATCACCTTTTTTTTTTTTATTATTTTATAATATTTCTTAATATTTTTTAAGGTTTCAGTTAAAAAATTGATCTTTTATTATATATTTTAATATTAATATTCTTAGTAATAAAAATAAAAATATAGAGTTTTTAAAGTTTTTTTATTTTTTAAATGGAACATTTATAAGGAAAAGATAAAAAAAAAAAAAAAGAAAAAAGAAAAAAGAAGAAAAAAGAAAAATGACAAATTAAATATTTAGATTTTAAAGAAAATAAAAAATTAAAAATAAAAAAAAAAAAAAGAAAGAAAGAAAATGAGGAATAAAATGCTACTTTTTATTATTTTAATAGTTTTTCTAAATAAATGTAATAAAATATTAATTCTATTAATTATATTAAATTTAAAAAAAAAAAAAATTAAAGGAATTCACTAACAATCAAAATAAAAAAAAAAAAACTTTTTATTTTTTTTTTTTTATTTCTAATTTATGATGATAATAATTTTAGTTTGTAATGCAATAGTACTGAATGCTTTAGGATATGCTATTTTTGAAGAAAGTCAAGTTTTTACTCCTATCATTAATGAATTTAATGAATATTCAAAAAATAATAATTTAAATATTACAATAAATTTTAATATATTAACTTCACAAAATTCAACATTTTCTTTGGGTCATTATGGTTCTATGGTAGAGAGTCTTCTTAAAAAAAAATCAAAAAAATATGATCTATATATTTATGATATGGTTTTTAATCAAAAATTTGGAAAATATTTTTTAGATTTAAATAAAGAAATTGAAAAAGAACATATAGATATGTATAATCAAGATTTATTACCACAAATATGTAAATATGAAAATAAATTAATAGCATTGGTAAATATTATTAAAAAATCTTTTTATTATTATTATTATTATTATTATTATTATTATTATTATTATTATTATCATAATTATTGCTACTTTCATATTATTATATTATTATATTATTATTAATTATTAATTATTAATTATTATTATTATTATTATATTATTATTATTATTATTATTATTATTATTATATTATTATTATTATTATTATTATTATTATTATTATTATTATTATTCATTATTCATTATTCATTATTTTTATTATTATCATCATTATTTTTAAATATATTTTTTAATATCTATTTTTTTTTAAAAAAAAAAAAATGTATATATATATATATATATAGCCTCTTACATTATCTTATATGGCTTTATTTTCAAATGAAGAAATATTAAATAAATATAACAAAACAGTACCAAAAACATGGGATGATTTTCTTGAAACTAGTAAATATATTTTAACTGAAGAAAAAAAAAGTAATAATACTGAATTTATAGCATATAATGGATCATTTTCAGGTAATATATAATAAGAATAAAAAAAATAATTAAATTATATCTTTTTTATATACTTGTGTTCTATCTATATTTATCTATTTATTAATATAAATATAAATATAAAAAATAAATATATAAATATAGATGATATTTATGGATTATTTTCTATAATTGAAATTATCCATTCTTATAGAGATACAATAGATTCTCCTTTTCCCGGTATTACAAGTTTAGAAGCTGTTAAAGCTATAAAAATGATAAAAAAACTAAAAAACGAAATAGCTTCAGGTATTAAATAATGAAAGAAAAAAAAAAAAGAAAGAAAGAAAGAAAGAAAGAAAGAAAAATAAATAAATAAATAAAAATATTTAGATATAAATATATAAAGCGAAAAATCAATTATTAAATATATATATTATATATATTATATTATTATATATATATGTATCTATGTATATTCCTTTATCCAAAAAAAAAAAAAAAAAAAATAATAATAATAATAATAATAATAATAATAATAATAATAATTAAACAAAAAAAAAAAAATTAGATTTATATTTTCGTTCCTATCAGACTTTTTTCATGGATAGTTTATTCGAAAGAAAATTATTATTTTTAAAATCTTTCGTATTTGCTGATCCATTATATAGTCAAATTAATTATCAATTAACTTCATTACCTGGTGGAAAAGAAGGAATTTCTTCTACTTCAGCCTATAGTTATAATTTAAGTATTATTAATTATATTGATGATAAAAGGAAAAAAGCAGCTATTGAAGCCTTTAAATATTTAACCTCAAAAGATATTCAAAGAAAATATCTTAAATTACGTTTTTTAATATCAGGAATATCAAGTTTATATGATGAAGAAGAAGTATGTGAAAAAGTAAAATGTGATTTTTATAAAAATGTTCAAATTATTGCACCACCAAATTATACTCCTACATTAGAAGAAAGAGATGAATATTATGAACGTGTTCAAAAATATATCTATGAATATATCTATGATGAAAATAATAATAATAATGAGGATGAAGAGGATGATAAAAAAATATATGATGTTTTCAATAAAATTAAAAATATTAAAAAATTTTATTATTTATCTTTAAATTCAGAAAATAATTATTTAGGATTAATTTTTTTAATTATAATTGTATCCTTATCTTTAATGATGGCATTATCATTAGTATTTCTTTTCAAAGAAAATTTTTATCCATTTTTTAAATTTTTATCGGAAGATTTATGGATTTTAACGGTTATTGGTTCTATTATACTATTATCCTCAGGTTATACTATCATAGGAGTTATTTCATTAATAAAATGTCATTTTATACCAATATTATTATCCTTTGGATTTACACTAAGTTTTGTTCCAATTTTATATAAATTAGTTATCAATTTCCCAGAAGAAAATAAAATATCAGACTATGCAAAAAAAAATAAATTTACCTTTTTATTTATTTTTATTCTTATTGATTTACTGTTAAATGGATTATTATTTATTAGTAAATACTCTATAAAATATTTATATTTGGATGAGGAAAGAAAATATCAAATATGTATAATGAATGATACTTTTGGAAAAATTATCATTTTTACAATAACAGCCTATAAATTTATAGTTATTGTTGTTTTATTATTATTACTTTTCATAGAATGGAATATCCATATTACCTTGAATGAAGTTAAATTAATCATGGCTTCAATTTATATAAATCTTCTTTTATTTTTAATACTTGTCACTTTAGATATTTTTAATATTAAAAACTTTTTATTTAATGCAATAATAAAAGAATGTATTTTTATAATAATTCCACTCACCAATTATTCATTTACTTATGGCTATAAAGTTATTTATGGAATGATACATAAAATAAATGTTAGAAAAAGTTTTATATCAAATATTAGTAAAAACTTTATTTATGATGAAAAAGAAAATTATACCATTAATAAAACATCAGTATATGAGAGTAATTGTTACTTTGATAATATTATTAATACAAATAATATAAATACTACTATTAATAATGATAATAATAATGATGATGATGATGAAGAAGACGATGATGATAAAGTTGATAATAATATTATTGATATTAAAACTGCAAAACATAATAGTAAAATTATTATTAATAATAATAATAATACTAAAGAGGAAAATATATCATCTTATAGAAATTCATTTATGTCAAGAATAATAAGTTATCATTATACAGTGGAATCAATTTGTGAAAGTTCTGATAATATGGATTCAAATTATTCGTATAAATTGAATTAATATATTTTCCTAATAATTTTTTTTTTAAATTAAATAAAAATATATATATATAAAATCATTATATATATTTATTTTATTAAGAATATATTCAATTACAGTAAAACAACAGAAAATAATCAAAAAAAAAAAAAAAGTTTTAATTCTTTATCCTATAATAAATATATATATATATAATAATTAATTTATATTATATAATTATATAATATATAATATAATTATATAATAATTATAAAAGTTATTGTATGTATATTTAAATACTTAGAAAAAAACAATGTATGTTTTATTAATATCTTTACAAAAAATTATGGAATTGAGATGAATTTTTGATTTCAATTTTTATTTTTATTTTTTTTTTTAAATTTTATATACTATTTTATTATTACATTTGTTTTTACGTATTTAATAATTATCATATACAAATCTTACTACATAAATAATTAAAAAAAAAAAATTTTGAACCTACATCATAATATATTAAATAATAATAATAAAGAAAAAAAAAAAGGATAATTACAAAAAAGAACAAAAAAAAAAAATATTTTTATTAGAATTTTTTATATTATAAATAATAAAAACTCTAATTATAATAAATAATAATTAAATACAAAATAAATAAAAATATTTTAATTATTTATTTTTTATTAAAATATTTAATAATAAATAATAATTTAAATCTATATATATAATAATGAACATTTTAAATAATTTTTGTTTTTTTTTTTTTTTTTTTTAAAAAAAAAAACATTTAATTTAAAAAAGAGAATTTAAATAAAATTTTTATATTTATATTTATTTATTTTATTATTATATCTTTCTTTTTTCTTAAATAATACTAATTATTTATCAATTTTTTTTTTATTATTTTTTATAATTTTTATTTCATTTTACTATATATATATTTTAAATTAATAATAAATATTAAAATATTAATAATAGAAATTCATAATATTAACTATTGAATACCATAAAATGAATATAGTGAAATAATTATATAAAAGATAATGAAAATCATTCAGCAATATATTTTTTTACTAAATACGTATGCACAAAGGAATATTATAAATATAAATTAAATGCTTTTTAGATTTTTTTTTTTTTTTTTTTTTAAAAAAATTAGGATTTGAAAAAAAAAAAATTGAAAATGGTAAAACTTTATTAATGGAAATATGTCATTATAATAAAATTTCAAATTGTATATTATTATGTGAATTATGGTATAAATATTTATATTAAAGATAATGATGGAAATACAATATTAATCAATTGCATATTCATTAAATAATAAAAGTGTAGAAAACGATATCTTATTAACCATAGTATTCTTTGGAAGTTTTGTAATTATAATAAAAAGTAAAAAAAAAAGCATAATATATATATATTTTTTTTAAAAAAAAAAAAAAATAATAGTAAAATTATTTAATTCATTTTTTATATAATAAAAAAAAAAATTATAATTTAACAAATGTATCGTCATTTTATCATGAAAATAATAATGTATGATAAGTATTATTGTATTATAAATGTAAAAAAAAATATTATTAATTATTAAATAAAAAAAATAAATAACAAAAAAATTAAACAATAAATTTTCCTAAAATGTTAAATATTGAACTATACAACTCCAGTATTCAAATATCAAATATCAAAATATAATTAAATTAAATTAATATTTTTTTGTAAATAGTAATATTATATATTTCTTTTCTTTCATTTTTTTTCTTTTTTTTTTTTTTTTTTTTTTATTATTATTATTATTATTTATTTATTTTTATTATTTTTTATTCAATTATTTTACAATACACATTTAAAATAGTTTTTTTATTATATATATATAATTAAATATAGTAACTATTTTATATTATTTATTAGTTTCAAATCAATTGACCTAATAAATAATTTAATTCAATTTTTTTTTTTTTCTTTTTTTTATAAAAAATATATATGTATAGTTTTATATTTTATTTTTTATATATATTTCATTTTTTAATTAAAAAAAAAAATTCTAATTGAATATTTTATATATTTTTTTTTACTTATTTGTTACTATTATTATATGTATTATTCTTTGTATTATTACCACACCATTGGTTGTGGCATTTTATTTGTATTCTTATTTTTATTTTCAGTTATTAGAAAAAAAAAAATAATAAATACTTAAAAAAAAAAATTTGTTTTTTTTTTTTTTTTTATTTTTTAGGAATACAAAGATTTTTCAAATTTAATGATGTTTGTGACCTTTCTTATCTTCTTTACCTTTCTTATTTTCTTTAGTATTCTTTTTGTTAAGAAGTTCTAACATTTTGTTAGCATAACGCTCACCTAAAATACGGTAACTTTCACTACTAAAGTGAAGGTCATCACCTCCATCATCTAAACCTTCAGCAGAAATAACATGAGCAGTTGGAATAACTTCTGGAACCTTCTTAATAACATCATTATGAAGACCACAAATACCATCATATTCAGAACGAACAACTTCACCAACAAGAAGTGGAACATCCTTAGCCTTTAAGTGTAATTCCTTAAGAAGAGCTTCATAAACAGCCTTAACACGTTCTGGCCAATCTTCTTGTCCATTGTTAGTTTCACCTTGGTGAAGAAGAACACCCTTAATAACACCAGCTTTTTGAGCTTTCTTAGCCATATTAACTAAACGACGGAATGGATTACCACCATAACGTTCAATTCTACCTTCCATCCAATCTGGAACAGAGTATTCTTTGTAATTAGCTTCTTCGAAAAGTTGAATATCACAACCAGCAATAGCAACTGGAACAACACCAACAGTAACTTTTTTTGGTAATTTTTTAGTTAAAGTACGACCAAAGTAATCAAGTGGACCTAAATTACCATAACAGTTAACAATTGGTGGAAGAGCAGAATACCATTGACCTAATTTACGTCCCATACAATTATCAGCAGTTGAAATTAATTTGAAACGTTTATCTTCAACTCTATCTTGAACTTCAACATTACCTTGACCTTCCATATTAGATTGACCAAAGGCTAAATAAATATGGAAATTTGGATCTGGTTTTGAAATTTTTGGGCTTGCCATAACAGTTAAAGCGGCAGCTAAAAATGATACAATAAAGCCAGCTCTCATTTTTGATTATATTTTATTTTATTTTATTAAATATTATTTTATTTAATTAATTTTA
Source organism: Anaeromyces robustus (assembly GCA_002104895.1). Lineage (NCBI taxonomy): Eukaryota > Fungi > Neocallimastigomycota > Neocallimastigomycetes > Neocallimastigales > Neocallimastigaceae > Anaeromyces > Anaeromyces robustus. The sequence goes on from MCFG01000029.1 coordinate 73,868, forward strand.
TTTTAAAATTATTATTCAATAATAATTTATTTCAATTAAAATTAAAATAATAATACTTATTTATTATTATTTTTTTTATTTGTTTTTATTAAAAAAAAAAAAAGTAAACGAAGACAATTTTTTTATATTTATATGTATTTCTTTTTTTTATTTAATTAATATTTTATTTAAATATTTAATTTAATTTAAATTTTATTATCATTTTCATATATTTTTTATCTTCAATTTAATTTATTTATTTATTTATTTATTTATTTATTTATTTGTTTTTATTTATTTATTTGTTTTTATTTATTTATTTATTTATTTATTTATTTATTTATTTATTTATTTATTTATTTATTTATTTATTTAGAATATAATTTTTTTTTACTTTTACATTATTTAATGTAACCCTCCTTAATATGTAAATGTGATAAATACAAATTTTTTTTTACATTACACAAACCATTATTATTATAGCAATATTCGTTACACAACTTAAAAAATTAATTAAAAAAAATAAATTAAATTTTAAACAATGTAAAGGAAACCAATAGATTTCTAAGGAAAGTGAAATTAATATGGAGTGATTATTTGTTATGCTTATTAATTTTTTTTTTATTATTCATTAATTTATATTTTATCTGATACTTAATAAACTTTATTTAATATTATTTATTAATTAATATTTGTTAAATTATGTATATTACAATGAAATAGTTTTAAAAAATAATTTTAATTATTATAATTTCCACTGATGAACAAACAATTTTAAAAATTTAATTAAAATCTATTGATTAGTGTTAATATTTTTATTTATTTATTTTACTATTATTATTAACTATTATTATTAACTATTATTATTAACTATTATTTTAATACTACTATTATTATTAACTATTATTATTATTATTTATTATTTATTACTTATTATTATTTTTTATTTATTACTTATTATTATTGTTTTTTTTTTATTTATTATTTATGGATTAAAATTAATCATTATATTTTGAATATATAATATCATATAAAAGTAACATATAATAATATATGATAATCTATATTTATAATATATTTGAATTAAATAGGATTTAATTAAAATTTTTTAAAATTTAATTAATTTTTTATTGTTTTTTTTTTTTATTGTTTTTTGATTTTTTTTAATTATTATTTATTAATTATTATTTATTAATTATTATTTTAATTTTTAATTTTTTTTAAGGAATACAAATCGATCAAAGATAAATCATCTTTTATATCTTTTTAGAGCGTTTGTTTTGTTTCTAAATGCATTTAATTATTTTATTATTTTTAAAAACACAAAATATCAAATAAATATAAAATGTCATAAACCACATTTAATTCATTAAATAAATAACTAAATAAATAAATAAATAATGATTTTATACTAAATTATAAATATTTATTTATAATAATAAAATAATATTAATAATCGATATTTAAATAATAATATAAGTGGCGTATAAAACTAAAATAAAATATTTTAATTAATATGCCATAATGTTAATAAATTAAATTAGTATTACGATTTATAAAATGAAATGATTTCTATCCATAAAATCTCTAAAATAAAGTGATAATACGATATCGATTCACGACACGAAACAACATTTATATTTAATAATCCAACATTACCTCTAAATATTAAAATGAGACAAAAGTTAATAATCATTGAAACAAAATATAAAGAAATGATATTGATTATTAATAATTAAAAAATATGATTGAAGATAAAATTAAAAAATTATTAAAAGTTATAAATTAAAAATTAAAATTTTAAAAATTAAAAATTAAAACTAAATGACTTAAAAATAAGTTTAAATAATATTAAATAGGTTTAAATAATATTAAATAATATTAAATAATATCTTTTCTTTTATCATCCAACAATTTATTCTTTTTTTTATTACTCTGTGTTACGGTTACCCTTTTCAATAAGCTTTTTTTTATTATTTGAAATAAAATAAAAATAAAAATAAAAATAAAAATAAAAATAAAAATAAAAATAAAAATAAAAATAAAATTTAATCCAATAAAAAAATATAAAAAAAATCGTACCATTGAATTTTTTTATTCATCTATTATTAAATAAATCTTTTTAATAATTTTTTATTTAAATAATAATTGTTTGTTTTAATATTGTTATTTAGCACTTGATGATCTTGATGATATACCTTATTAAAAATATATTTAATAATACCTTTTTTTTATTTAATATAAATATTTTTTATATTTTTATTAATTTTACATTGTTTTTTAAATTATAAATAGTAAATAATAAATAATATATAATAATAATAAAAGTTTTCTTTTTTTTTTTTTTTGGTATGTTTAATATACAATATATAATTTAAAAAAATTTTTATTTATTATTAAAAATTTTATTATTCAATTTTATTTTTTATATATATACGATGTCATGTGACTAATTAGAACAATAACCCTTTATATATTAAGGAGAGATTTAACAATGTTTTATTATTCTCTTTTTATTTATATATATATATATTATTATTAATATTATTATTATTATTATTATTATTATTATTATTATTAATTATTATTATTAATTATTATTATAATTATTATTGTAATAATTATTATTGTGAATTATTATTATTAATAATTATTTATTATTTTATTATTATAACGTTTATTTGATTATTATTATTATTAACTATTATTATATTATAATGATTATTGATTGTTACATTATTTTATTATTATTATTATTATTATTATTATTATTATTTAAAATAATAATAATAATAATAATAATAATAATATAAAGCCATGTAATATAAAATTTAATCTAAATAAAAATTACATTTATATATATATTTATTTATACATCCCTTATGGATTATACTTATAATACTTCTTTTATAATAATAAATAACAAATAATAAATAATAAATAATAAATAAAAATAAAGAAAAATTTATATTTTTATTGAATAAAATAAATAATTATAAGATAAATATTAATTATAATATTTATTTTATTTATGATATTCTATCACAACACTTTTATTAGTGAAATTTTATCTAAAATTCAATCTATCTGTTTTTCTTTTAATAGATGTTATTAATATATATATTTTAATAGAATATATATATATATATAAATAACTTTTTTTTTTATTTTTTATTTTTTTAATTTTATTATTAATACATATGTTTTATAATAATCAATGAAAAATATTTTTAAAAAGCTATATATTTAAAAGGTTTTTTTTTTTTTTTAAATGATAATATTCTTTAAATTTTTAATAATAATTAAAAAAAAATAACTTTTTTGTTTTATTTTATATTATATATATAAATCATATATATAAATATTCTTTATATTTATGTAAAAATTTATATATTTGTAAAATTAAAACTATTTCCATATTGAAATTTTATTATTTATAAATTGAATGATAATAATGGAGAAGAAAAATTAACAAGAAAAAAAAATAGTTTTTTTTTTATTAATAATGCATATTAACTAATTCTTTAAGATTTTGTAATAGAACAATATTTTCTAAATCTTTTTTAGATAATTTATTTTTGCTAATAAATCTTTTATTTTAAAATTATATAAAAAAAATATAAAATATTTTTTAATTAATATTTATTTTTATCAATAAATATAAATATATATAAATATTTTTTTTTTTTAAAACTTACAAAGTTTCAATGTTTTTAAAATGTTTTAAATAATATAATGATGTAGATTTTTCTTTATCATATAAATTAATATCCCTACATTTAAATATTTAGTAATAAATATTAAATAAATATTTTATTATAAATTATATTTTTTGATTATTATTTGATAGATTATATATACATATATTTTTTTTTATAATATGAAAAAGTAAATGAAATTATAGAATTTTTTAAATATTTACAATTCTTTTAAGTTTTCAAGATTTTCAACAGATTTAAAGTCTAATCCTTCTTCAACATCAGATAAAGATCTATATTTAAAAGGATAATTTTTATTTTATTTTATTAATAAGACGAATAAGAAAAAAAATTATATATATAATTTAATAAATTTAAAATTTTTTATTTATTTATTTTTTTTTTGTTTTTTCTTTTATTAACTTACAAAAATTGGAGATTTTTTAATTTTTCTAAACCATTGATATCCTCTTGAGTAAGATGAGCTCCTCCTAATGATCTATATATTATTATTAATGTTATTAAAGTAAAATAATAATAATAAAAATAATAATAGTAAAGATTAATGAAAGAAATATTTTATAAGAAAAAAAAAATTTAAATAAACTCTTTTTTTATATATATAAAATATTAATATATAATATATATATAGTTTCAATTACAATTTTTCAATAGATATTGGAAGGTTTAATATATCTTTTTCATTAAAGCTTTCAATACCCCAAATTGTTCTATTCATTTAAAAATAAAAAAATAAAAAAAAAAAATTAAAATAGTATTAATAATTAATAATATAAAATAATGATATAATCATATTATTTAAATATATATATTTTAATATTCTTATTATTTTTTTTATTATATTTACAATTCTTTTAAATTCTTCAAATTTCCAATATTACTTGGTAAACCTTGACTATGTTCTGAGTCATCACTTATATATCTACCATTAAAATAAAATAAAAAAAAAAACAAAAAATAAATATAAGTTTTTTGTGTTTAACATTATTATTTACTATTTATTATCTTTAATTGTATAAAATAAAAATTATTTAATATATATAATATATATATAGTTTTTATAATAATTACAATGTTTCAATTGTATCAAAGGACATTATTTTATCAATTTTTTCTTTTTCAATTTCATTAATTAAATATAAGGACCTAATAAATACATTTTAAAAATAATTATAAAAACATTTGTTTTTATTATTACGATTTTTAAATTTTTAAATTTTTAATTTTTAATAATTTTTTTAAGAAAAAATAAAATATATTTTAAATATATTTATAGAAATTTAATTTATTAAAAAATATAAAGAATAAAGAATAATTTCTATTTACAAATTTGTCACTCTTCCATCTGAATTTTCTTCACAATATCTGTCTTTATCAGGTAAAATATTATTTGTGATTTCTTTACAATCACCTATATAACCATAGTCTTTTCCAAATAAAAAACTATAAAGAGAACCAAAGTAGGGAACAAATTTAAGTAACTTCATTTTTTGAATAATTTTATTTTATTTTATTTTATTTTATTTATTTTTTTATTTAATTTTATTAATTAATTGATTATTTATATTTCTTTTTTTTTTTAAAAAAAATCTTTTTAATTATTATTATAATTTTTTTTAATGATATTAGATTAATTTTTTTTTCTTAAAAAATAATAAATTTTACTTAATTAAATAAATTTATGATTATATATTATTATATTATTATTCTTTTATATTATTATGTTTTATTTTTGTTATTGTTATTTTTGTTTTTTGATTTTAAAATTAAAAAAAAAATTAATTCTTTTATATACTTTTTTTTTTTTTTTGTATATATATTTGTTTATTTGTTTATATATTTTTAAAAATCCACTGTTAATTTTTTTATTTTATTTTTGTTAAACATAAAAATATTAATCTAATAAAGATAATTAAATTTCAGCAAATGATTTTTGAACATTCAAATTAATTAAATCGTTTTTCTGTATTAAAACTTTAAAAAAAAAAATTATAGAATCTACCATAGTTTATTTTTTTAGCGAATCAAATTTGAACATTAAATTTTAAATATTTCTCTTTCAATAATTAAAATTTTTAGCCAATTTCAATATATATTAAAAACTTTTCCTTGTATTCTATGATATTCTCCATTTAAATAATAATAAAAACAATAAAATATTTTAAAGTTTTTTACTTTAATTTTTTTTTCTTTTGTATTCCATAAATCAATTTTAAATAATTGTAATGATGGAAACAAAATTTTATATTATATAATAATAATAATAATTAATTAATTTATAAATTAACAATACTATGAAATAATTTAATAGCTAAAATAATTTTTTTACAGACTAAAATAATTTTACAGAATATATTAAAATAATGATAAGAAAAAAAAAAAAAATAGAAAAAGAAAGAAATATTTGATAATATCTAATAATTCATTTTTAGATGTTTTTTCTTTTTTCTTCTCTTGTTAATATTAAGATTATATTTATATATCTTATTTGAAACAATTTTTTAATTCTAAATTTTTATCTTTAAGAAATAAATAATAATAAAATATATTTCAAAAGATAATATTTATTTTTAATATTTAATTTATATTAAAAACTCTTATTTAAAAGTATTATTTTTCAATATATTTATTAAGAGAGTTTCAATATACCTATCAAATTAAAAATATATTCATTGAAACTTTCAGAATTTATCAAAATATAATAAATATTACTATTTAATAATGCATTTATCATAATTCTTTTATTTAAACTTTATTTTTTTAAATTATTATTTATTATTATTTTTTAAATTATTATTTAAAAGTTTAAATAAAATAATGGATATATAATAATATAAAACATATTTTCTGTATAATAATCATTATTAAAAAAATATAACAAATAAAATTTTTATTTTTATTTCCACTAAAACTTATTTTTAATAACGGTATTTTAACCATTTTTATTTTTTTTTTCTTTATTTGTTTCAAATTTAATTAAATATTAAGCTAAAATAATCATTTACTTTTTTTTTTTTTAACATATAATTTGACTTACCTTGAAATATATTATGTAAATCAATTATACTTTTTTCATTTCATTTCTTTTTTTTTTTTTTTTTTTTTTTTTTTTTAGTTTTATTAATAGTTTTCATTTAAAATTGTTCTTTTATTACTGTATTTTATATATTATTTTTTTATATAATCATTATTACAACTATTTTATCCCTTTAAAATTGTTATTTCATGATTTTTATATATCTATATATATAATATATCTAAAAAAAAAAATTAATTTATATATATTATATATATCATTTAGTTTTTATTTGTACATTTATTTATTTATTTATTTATTTACATTTTTTAATTATTTTATTATTATTTTTTTTAAAATAATTTTTTTTTAACCTTTACTTTTAAATATCTAAATAAAAAGTCAAAATAATAATAAAATATATGTTTTTTTAATCAAGATAATAAAATCAATTATTATATAATTTATTTGTTATTTTTTTTTTGTTATTATTATGAAATAAAATGATTTAAATCTTAATATTTCTAAGTAATTTAGAAATATCAAAAATAATTTATGTGCAAATACAACTCATGGATAAAGGGATAAAGGGAATTATTTACTTATATCATAAGATTTAGTTGGTTTATTCAAGACAAAGGATTGTGTTATTTAAGAATTTAATTAATAAAAATGGTATCTTTTTTTTTCTTTTTTTTATAATGATAATAATAATAATAATATTTTTATAATACATATCATTTTATTTTAAAAAATAAATAATTAAACCAAACCAAACCATATAAAAAACAAACAAGAAACAAAGTAAAAACAAATGAACAAAACAATACAAAATTATTAATTTTGCATAGACTAATTTATTATATATAATTTTTATATATTTATTTTCCCATTCTATAATAATGGTATATTTGATACTGGGGAATAATATAAAACTTTTTTTTTCTTTTTTTTCTTTTTTTTAATTATTTTCTTAAATTAACATTTACAAAAATTTAATTATCAAAAAATAAAAATCAATATTATTATTTATAGTAAAATAACATTATTTATTATTTAAAAAAATATTTCTTACTATTACCATTATCATTATTATAATTGTTTTTTTTTGTTATTTTTTAAATTTTTTTATATTTTATTTTTTTATTTTTAAATTTTTTTTATTTTTTTTATTTTTTTTTTATTTTTTTTTCTACGTTTTTCAATTTTAATTTTCTGTAACTGGTTCAAAAAGACCAAATTTTTCACAAGCATTATATATACCATCTTTGTCTACATCAGTAGTAACAAAATCAGCTTTTTCTTTTAATTCTGGTATTGCGTTTCCCATGGCTACACGAATCCAACCATCATCAGTAAACATGGAAATGTCATTCATAGCATCTCCAAATACTAAAGCATCTTCAGGTTTTGCTCCAAAATATTTAAGTACTTTATTTATTCCAAATGCTTTATCTGATGGTTCAACATAAAGATATTCTTTGAAAAAACGACACCATGGAAGTTCTGATAATGATTTTATTGAATTTTCAACAGGGTATGGACAAACAATATATGCTTTATAAATTTTATCATAATTTCTTGGATCTAAATCAGGAACAATACGACTTTTCATATATATATCATGAGTAATATTTTCAAATCGTTCATCTTTTACAAGACGGGTATCTGAATTATCAATTTGAATACCCCATGGAATATTTTTTTCTTCACATTCATCTATGAGAGCAATAATTTTTTCTTTTGAAAGTGGTGTAATATCAATAAGTTTTCCATCAATTGTAACACCATAACCTCCATCACTTACCATATTTTCAAAACCAAGTTCTTCCATAAATGATACGGCCATAGCTTGAGAACGTCCTGTAGCAATGCAAAGAAAATGACCTGCTTCTTTTAATTTTTTTAAAGCTTTTTTTGTTGATTCTGGAATATAAGTATTACCATATCCACCTGCAGCAAGAGTACCATCAATATCAAAAAATAAATAACGTCTTTTTACCATATTGTATTAATTTTTAATTTTAAAATTTATTTACAAATGTTTTTATTATTTTAATAGTATTATTATTATTCTTATTATTTTAATATAAATAGTAAAAAAGAATTTAAGTATTTATATATGATTTATAATTAAAAAAAGATTTTAATATAAAAAATGGATATATAATTAAATATAATTAATTATTATATTTTTTTTATTGATATATAATTTTAATAGAAATAAAATAAAATCTAATATATTAATTTATATTATTAAAAGTATATTCCATTTTTTAATCGTTATTAAAATATTTTATTATTATTTATTATTATTTATTATTATTATTATTATTATTGTTATTATTAAACTAAAATTTTCTATAATTTAGATTGTAAAGAAATATAAATATAAATATAAATATAAATATATAAATATAAATAGTATTATAAAAATATAACGTAAAAATAAAATAATAATTATGTGTATATCAATATCAATTATATTACTTAGCAATTATATTATTGCTTTAACTACATATAAAATTACAATATTTAAATAGTAGTATCTCAATTTATATATATTACAAATATTAATATGATAAGATATATAAGAATAAAAATTAAAAAAAATTAAGTATTTGTTTTAAAAATAATTAAAATAAATGTATTAATGCAAAAAAAAAAAAAAAGAAAAAAAAAAAAGAAACAAGTATTTATATATTCTCTAAAAGTGTATATAAAGTAATATAATTTTTTTTTCTTTTTAATTTTTTCAAAGTATATTTTATTTTATTATTATTTTTTAATAATTCAATAAATAATAAAAAAAATTTATTTATTTATTTATTTATTTATTTATTAATTTATTTATTAATATATTTATTTGTTTTTATTTATTTATTGTATTTATTTCTTTATTATTTATTTATTGTATTTATTTCTTTATTATTTATTTGTTTATTTATTTTTTTATTATTTATTTGTTTATTTATTTATTTATTATTTATTTGTTTATTTATTTATTTTTTATTATTTATTTGTTTATTTATTTATTTTTTATTATTTATTTGTTTATTTATTTATTTTTTATTATTTATTTATTTATTATTTATTTATTTATTTATTATTTATTTATTTATTTATTTGTTTATTTATTTGTTTATTATTTATTTTATTATTATTTATTACTTTTATTTTATTTTATTTTATTTTTTATTATTATATTTTATTAGATTAATCATTTTCTAATAATTAATTGAATTTTATTAAAAGAAATATATATATATAAGTTTCTAACGATAGCGTACATTTTTATGACGTTTAAATTGTTCATAATTACTCATATATATAATAGCAAGTGCCATTAAAAAAATATAATCAACACCAGGTGTCATTTCAAGAGTATATTCAGAATGTGAAGTTTTTGATTTCATTCTCATAATTTTATATATCATTGGGGCATTTTCCTTTTCTTTTCCAACAAATAAACCAGCAGAACGAAAATATGATTCTATATTGAAATCGAGAATTTCTTTTCTTTCCATTACTATATTATAATATTTTATTATAAATTTTTTGGCAACCGTTGAATTTTTTTTTACTGTTTCAATTAATAATTTACCATTTTTTTTATCTTTTCCAGAATAAACTTCAAAATTATTTCTTATATTGATTAATGGTATGTTATTTCTATCATAGAGAACACATTTTGAAAAAGAACTATGACCAGTAAATAATACTTGTCCATCAACACTTTTAAAAACATATTTAGGTTTTTTGATACTATGATGTTCCATAATTAACAAGACTGGTGCTTGAAATATAAAATTTGGATTAACTACAGCAATATCTGTTGGTGCTTTTGTGATTTGTTTTTTAACTTGATTATTATAATAACGCATTTTATTTTATTCTATTTTATTTTATTAAGTTATTTATTATTTCTTAAATTATTTAATTTTAATTTTAATTTTACTTTTACTTTTACTTTTAATTTTACTTTTAATTTTACTTTTAATTTTTATTTTAATTTTAAATTATATATACATATATTTTTTGAAATTTATATTTTTTAACATATATATATATTTGATATATATAAATGTTTTATTATTTATATATATATTTGTATATATAAATGTTTGAATATTATTTATTTATTTATTTATTTATATATATTTCTTTTATATTTTTTTAATTTTTTTTTTTTTTTTTTTTTTTTATAGAAAAAAAAAAAGAAACTTTTTTATTTATATATTACATGTATTGTTACACTAAGACGTATTAATTATTTTTAATTTGACAAAAAATTTACAATTAAATTTAAATCTATAATTATTTATTATTTATTAATATATACGTATAAATCTATAAAAACATGAAAATAACTTTTAATACCATAATATTTTGATATTTTAATAATATTTTTATTAATATAATTAGTAACACTTATTATAATTTTACTTATTAATAGTTTTACTACTCTTTAGAAACATAAACATTAAACTTATTTCATTTGAATTCTTTGAACCTTTAAAATTAAATGTATATATTTTTACGTATATCATTGAATAAATAGGAGATTTGTATTTTTAAACTTTTTTTTTTACTTTTTTTTTTTTTTATTTTTTAAATTGACCACATTCATAATTATAATAAAAAAATTATATAATTAATAATATATTATATATATATTATTAATAATAATTTAATAAATAATTATATATATTAATATTATATATTTTTATTTTATATTTTTTAATTTATTTTTTTATTTTTATTTTTTTATTTTTCCATTTTTTTTTTACTTTTCAATAATTATTATAATTCATTTAATTCATTAGTGTAAAAAATATATCAATATTTTGTGTAACGTTATACTAATGAAATTTAATATAAATATAAATATTAGGAAAAGTCTAGGTTTGATTCAAGTAAAATAAGGGTTTATTACTTTTGTTTATTTTTTTTTTTTTTTTAAATTATAGATTAGAATTAATTTTTATTTAAAATTTATTAATTTCAATTAAACATACATGTGACATATAGATTACATTAAAGAAAGGAATATATATATAATACATGAAATGTAAATTAAATACAAGTAATAAAAGATACAAGAAATAAAAAAAATTTATTACAGATATTAATCAAATTAAAAAAATATTAAATAAATAAAAAGGAAAAAAATTAAGCTTTAACCTCTCCAATTCAATGAATGAGATACCATTCGAATTCGTATCGGAATAAATTCTATGCCTTATCTTTTCGACGTTGACGGAGTGTTCTTATACCAATTGAGAAGAATCCGAAAGGATATATTAACAATTTGCAAAATAACAGTAAGGAAATGCGACAGACCCAAAATATCCGGAACGGAGATTCGAATGAATTATTAATAAGTTGTACATACCACTGATTCTGTTCCATAATAATTTTCTAGTTTTTCAAAAGTATAACACCCATCAAGGAAATCGTTAAGCATCAATTAATATATATTATCTTCATAATCTTCGTCTGAGTCCTCAGATTAATTCCAGTGAATTAACTTGATTAATTAAGGCAAATTTCATGAACAAGTCTTCAAATTACGCTTCATGACACTTAATTATATTATTAATTTAAATTATAAATATTAAAAAAAATTTTTTTTTCTTTTTTTTTTTACTTTTGATATAATTTTTATTTTATTAAAAACTCAGAATTTTTAAATGTTTTTGGTTTTTAAATATTTTTTATTTATATTTTTACTTTTCTATTAACAATATTATTTTTATTTAATTATTTTATTTTACATTTATTTTATTTTATTAATTCTATATATACATTTTTCAATATTTATTTCTATTCATTTTTTTATTCTTTCTTTTATTTTTATTTTTATTTTTATTTTTATTTTTATTTTTATTTTTATTTTTATTTCTTATTTACTTTAAATTTTTTTATTAATATTATTATTTATTTAAATCTATAAATAATATATTAAATTTTTATATAAATATAAATATAAATAAAAAAAGATGGATTATTTTTATTTTATATTTATATTTTATAATATTTATATCATTTAAAATATTGAAATTTTGATATATAAAAATTATATATATATATATATATATATATATGAATTAAATGGATAGTTGTAAAATAGTATAAATTATCTTGACTATTCTTCATAATTATTTTTTAATTTTTTTCTCTATTAATTTTTTTTTCATTACAATTCCTTTTTATTTGTTCTTATAACTATTTTAATTGTTTATGTATTTTTTTTTGGTAACAGTAATGATCCTTCTTTTATTTTTTTTCTCTCTTTTATTTGAAACGTTTAATAGTTACTTTCTTAGTAATTTTACAATTTGATTTTGGTTTGTTCTTGATAGTAGTGGTAGAAGTAGAAATGTCAGATGAAGTAGAAGTTGGGATAGAAGAAATAGTTGTTGTAATAATAGATGTAACTGAAGTAGGAATTAAAGTAGTAGATGTTATAGTAACTGTATCTGTAATATCTGTATTACTATTATTATTATTATTATTATTATTATTATTATTATTAATTGTAGAACATTTATCTTCATAAAATTCATAATTTTCATTTGATATATTAAACTTTATTTCAATATTTTTAAACATTTTAGCTATCATACATTTTTTTATTGATTTAGATGGATTTTCATAAACCTCTTTACAATCTGAGAAAAGTTCACATTTGTTTTTCAAATCATTATCATCTTTTGGAAAATCACCATTGAAATCACATTTTTCATTATATATATTTAATAATGTTTCACAATCATCAATATATTGTTCTTGATAATCTTTATTACTAAAAGAAGAACATAATTCTTCATATACTTCGAATTTTTTATCGAATTTTGAATCAAATTTTGAAGTAACAGAATTTTCTTTATAGAATTTTGTTTCTAAACGACATGGAACATTATATACAGTTTCTGATATATCGTAACATCCTTTAGTTTCTAAATTTGCACATTTTTGAGTTAATTCATCTAATGTCATTTCTGAATTAAAATCAAATAAACATTCATCCGTAATGAATTTTCACAATCAGATAAATATTTTTCTTTTATTTCTTTAGAAGGATTTGTAAAACATATTTCTTTATAATTATTAAGACTTTCTTGTAACTTGTCTAATAAATCATTTTTTTGAAATTGTTGGACGTAATTACAATTTGGTTCTCCATAACATAAATTTTTAATAACCAAAGAACAACTACTATTATATAAATTATAACAATTTTCTACAATTTCATTCGTAGTAAGATTTTCAGGTTTATCAAAGATACATTGCTTATATAATTCCAATTCTTTATCATAATTTTTTAATACTATATCTTTTTCAATGGTTGATTCACATTTTTCTTCAACTTTTTTATATGTATTTAAAGTATAATCAAATGAACCTTTATTGTTAACATATTTTTCTATTTCTTTTAAAATATCTAAAATATCTGTAAAACCATGTTCATATAAATATAAACATGAAGAATTATTGAGAATTTCTTTTTTTATTTCTTCTTTGTTATCATTATAAATATTTTGACATTTATTTGATTTAAAATATATACATTTTTCAATGAAATAAGAATCATAATAATCATTATCATCATTATCATAACCATTATTATTATTATTATTATTTTCAATATCTATATATTGATTATAGAAATATTTATCAATCATACAGTTTTCAAAACTCATAATATGATCTTCACAATTATCCTTAACATCTCTTAATAATTTCTTACAATTTTCAGAAAATATATTATATTTATTTACATCGAAATTATCAATATAATCAAATTTGTGATATTTTTTAATTATTGAACATATGAATTGATTGTTTATTTGATTTTTATAAAATTTTTGACATTTTTCTGATTCAAAAATATAACATTGGTTAACGAATTCTTCATTTTTATTTTCATTAATTTTTATTAAACATTCTTCATTTTCTTTTAATTCTTTTTCACATTCTTCTATAGATTTTTCTTTTGTTGTACAATATCCAAATTCACTTTGACATCCATTTTCAATAAAACATTGATCACCTGGATGATTTTCAAATGATATACATTTACCTTCTTTAGTACAACATCCATCAGAACAAATACTTCCATCTTTTGAATTTTTACCACATTGAACATTTTGATCTGGATAATAATTACTTTGTTTACCATTATTAATAAATCGATTATGAGTATCATTTGTAATATTTAAATATTTAAAATCAATGGCATTTTTAATAGACATTTCAATTAATGTTTTTTTCATTTTATCATTATCAAATTGAATTTCAGGATGTTCTGACATAATGGAAGCAACAACACCTGCAACAAGTGGTGTAGAACATGATGTTCCAGATGAAAATCCAGTACCTGTAAAAGAACCCGATTCAAATTCAGGAAAAGTTACAGTACCTGGAGCATAAATATCAACACAATCTCCATAATTTGAAAAGTCAGCAATATTTAATCCATAACCATTTAATTCTGTTTCTGTAGCACCAACAGTTATAGCTTTACGATATCCTGCATAAGTATAAAAATTAGAACTTGATTTATCTTCACAACAATTAGTACTTTCATTACCAGCAGCAACTACAACAATAAATCCTTTATTAATTAATTCTGTTAATTTAAATTTTCCTGCTGTACTATAGTTTCCAACATCACCTGTAGATAAACTAATAACCGTTTTATGTGGTTTAGCTCTTTGTAAAATAATATCAAAACCTCTTAAAATATTAACAGCAGTATCATCAGTAGCGATCATATGAAGATTTGCCTTTTTAGCAACACCATTTATAGTTCCACCTGCAACGGAAGTAACCATTATACCATGTAATAGAAGACTTTCTGAACCAACACAATTATTCTTTTCTTCGCCAGTTGTAAAATGAACTGAATGACCTGTGATGATAGCATCACATGTTATAACACGTTCATCTGAGGTTCCTTTATATGTATCATATTCTTCATGTTTATTTATTAAACCCATATCAACAAAATAAATATCAATACCTTTACCTGCTGAATTTGGATAATAAAAATTTGTATCTAATTGCTTATTTGGATTAGCGAAAGGACTTTGAGAAATTAAAGATAAATGAAATGGAGCAAATGAAGTTTCTTGTGAAACTTCATATGGAATATATGGAATTTGTTGAACACTAACATCTGACCATTTAGTTTCTTTTTTAATAGCATTAATGTCATAATAAATACTTGAATTATTATTATTGTTATTATCAGATGTAACTATATTATTATTATTATTATTAATATTATTATCATCATTAATAGAAGTAGAGCGTTTAAATTTTGATTTTTGAGAGTATGTTTTATCCTTTTCACAAAATAGTACATAATCCATTCCACATACTATTTTTGCAGTTTTTTCTGAAAGATATACACTAATTGCATAAAAATTTGAAATTGGACAAATATAATTAACTAATGCAGAATCAATAGGAATATATTCTATTGTAGAATTATCTGAACGTTTAGAAAATTTTGAAGAATATTTTTCAAAAATTTTTTGATTACTTCTAACTTCATTTTTAAAAAGAAATTTAGCTTTAGATTTATCTGAACGTTTCGATAAAGGAATAGACTTTAATTCCTTTAATTTTTCATCTTTTTTTCCATTACTTAAAATATAAGTATCTTTATTATTTTCAATAACATCATAAATTTCATTCATTTTATCATTTATATATTCATCAAATTCTTTTTGATGTTCTTCATCCATATCATCATAATTCTTATCATTTTTGTTTCTGGAAATTGCCACAATATAATTTTCATTCTTTGTAGTTTTGGCATAAATACCATTAAAACAATCAAATAGTAAAATAACTAAAAATACTAAATAGTAATTATTCATTTTCATATATTATATTTAATTTTAATATATAATATTTTATTTTTTTATATAATTTTATTTTTTATTTATAGTTTATTTGTTTATTTTTTATATATATATTTTTATTAATTCATATAAGTATGTGTTTTTTGTTTTGTTTTGTTTTTTTTTTTTTTTTTTTGAAAAAAGAAAAGATAAAAACAAATTCTTTTACATTTATATAAAATAGTAAGTGAATAAATAAATAAATAGGTAATAAATAAATAAATAATTAAAATAAGTGAATAATAAAATATTTATTTTTTTTTTAATATTTAAAAATGAAGTATAAAATTTTATATATTTTAAGATTTACTCCTATTTTTTAAAAAAATTTATTATTAATATAATGATTTAAATTAAAAGAATATTCCTTTTTTTTTTAAGATGTATAATTCATAATTTCTTCTGATTAAATATTTTACACAACAAAAAAAAATTTTTTTTTTATTAATTAATCAAAAGTAAATAATTATTTTTGTTTGTTTTTCAAAAGCCTGAATAACTGAAAACTATTAATAATTTATAATAATTTCCTTATAAAAATGTAAATTGCCGTCTTAATATAGTTAGATGTTTTCACTATGCAAAACTATATATGTTCATATGTAAATCTTACTTAATTATTATATATATGTTTTAACGTATATATTATAAAATATATCTTGTTATTTATATATATAGAATATTCTATTAGTCTATATATATGTATATATAGATTTTATTTATATATAATAAATATAAACAAAATAATATAACATATATTATAAAGTTTATAAAATATGTATTGTAGGGTAATTATATATGTATATTATACTTTATTTAACATTCATTTCAATTTTAGTTCAAAAACATTTATTGTTATAATATATATTAATCTTAATATATGAATTTAAAATTCATAATATAGTAAACATCATCAATCAATAAAATAAATAAATAAATAAATAAATAAATATTTAAAAGATAAATTATATTAAATAAATAAATATGTTATTGAATTAAATAAATTAATAATAAATAAATGTATAGAAATTAACTAAATAAATTAACAAATAAATACATGAAATTAATACATTTGAATTGAGAGTTGAAATGGAAATGTATAATATATAATTACCTACCGTTTATTTGTATTATAAAACTTTTTATAATTAATAAATTTTAAACTTTAAACTAATAATAATATATATTACGTTGTTTATACTTAAAATTATTATGTATAATAATGTATATAATTAAAATCTGAATAAACATATATATAGAATAACAGAATATTCTATCAATAATATTTGTTTTATTTTTCATTAATACATTTATTTTTTTTATATTAAAAACAAATATTAATATATTCTCTAAAATTATATTTAAATTAATATAATTATTTTTTTTTAATTATTTAATAGTTTACTTTATTATTATTATTATTTATTTAATTATCAATACTTATATATTAATAACATATTTAATATTGAACATTTTATTGTTTTATATATATTATATAAATATATATGTTTAAAATATATAAATATAAGTATTATATAGTATAACTTTTAACGTATTTATATATATTTTATATATAATAATATATATAATTAAAACCTATAAAAAAATATATTATATATAGAATGTTAGAATATTCTATAAGTAATGTTTTTTCTTTTTTTTTTTTTTTTTCCATTAATACATTTTTTTTTATATTCAAATCAAATATTAATATATTTTCTAAAATTGTATATAAATTAATATAATTAATTTTCTTTAATTTTTTTTTTCAAAGTTTATTTTATTATTTATTTACTTATTTATTTATTATATATTTATTATTCATTTACTATATTTTATTATCTTTTTCATTTTCTAATAATTAATTGAAATTTATTAAAAGAAATATATATCAAGGTTTATAATTATTGCTTACTTTCTTATGACGTTTAAATTGTTTATAATTACTCATATATATGATAGTAAGTGCCATCAAAAAAATATAATCAACACCAGGTGTTATTTCAAGAGTATATTCAGAATATGAAGTTTTTGATTTCATTCTCATAATTTTATATATCATTGGTGCATTTTCCTTTTCTTTTCCAACAAATAAATCGGCAGAACGAAAATAAGATTCTATATTTAAGTCGAGAATTTCTTTTCTTTCCATTATAATATTATAATATATTATTTATTTATTTATTTATTTTATATTTTTATATCTCTTTTTTAGATAATAAATAAATAAATACTTTTAAATATTTATTTTTACATGTTTTAGGATTTACTCTTTTTTATAAAAAAAATTTATTATTAATATAATAATTTAAATTAAAAGAATATTCCTTTTTTTTTAAGATGTATAATTTATAATTTATTATTATTATTCATTATATTTAAAATTAAAATAAATTTTTTTTAAAAATTTTTTATGGAAAAAATTCATACAATATATAATAAAAAAAAAAAAATAGTAATAATAATAATAACAATAAGATTTTATCTTTTATTATTAAATTAATTGGTTTATTTTTAATAACTCTTTATTTATTATAATTATTACATTTTTTATTTATACCCTTTATTATTATTGTTTTTTTTTGATTTTTATACATTTTTATTCTACATTTTTTACTATATATAAAATTGAATTAATTGGATATTTTTATTAAATATATTATTGTTATTATTATATAAAGTATTAATAATTATTTAAATATTTAAATTAAATATTTTTCTTTATATTTAATTTTTTTTATTTTTTTTATTTTGATAAATGTAATAAAAAATTTTTATTACATATGTCAAAGATTTAAAAAATTGTAATTTTTTTTTGTCCATTTTTTATTTAATTTATTAAATTAAATTTTATTTAAAAAATGTAAAAATGTTATATCAAATCCCCATTCTTCATGTCCAATAAAGTATTCGAGTTGAATTAAAAATGTCACATCAAATGTATGGTCCAATAATAATTTCAATTAATTGAATAAAAATTATAATAAAAACCATTTTTTTTTTATCATACAATATTTAATTTATACATTGAAAATCCTATAATATTAAAATATAACTAAAATGTTTTAATAGAACATATTTTAGTAATATTTTATTAGAAATAAAAATATAATGTAGTCTACATTTATTAACTATTATTAATAATATTTGATTATAAAAGCAAATTATAAATATTAATTATTATTATTATTATTATTATTATTATTATTATTATTATTATTATTATTATTATTATTATTATTATTATTTACTTTTTTTTTAATAGATTATTTTTCTTTTTTACGTATAAACTTTATATTAATAAAAAAGAAGCAATTTAAATAATAAAATCTAATTAATTGTTTATATTAATGATGTTGTACGTATTATTAATTTTTTATAAATATCAATTTTCAATAAATAATAAATATTTAAATAAATTTGTTACAAAAAGTATTAATTAATAATAATGAACCAATTATTATTTAATGTAATTAATGAATTTTTTGATTTAAAATAAAAGTTATATTTAATATTTTCTTTTTTTTATATAATATTTATAAAATATTATTATTATTATTATTATTATTATTATTATTATTATTATTATTATTATACAATATTTTATGACTAATATGTATAATATAGTGTATTATATAATATAATTTAATGTAATGTAAAATGAAATAAATATATTTTTTATTTTTCAATTATTTAATAAAAATATTATAAAAAAATTTTATTTTATTTATTTTTAATTATTTTATACATGTATACTTTTTAAGTTTTTTTTTTTTTTTTTTTTTTTTTTTTTTTCCAATAATTTACTTAACAATGTTTAATAAAAAGCTTTATTTAATAAATATATCAAGATAAAAAGATTTTTAAATTGTTACATCATTCATTAATGTTACAATTTAAATGATAATTTAATTGGTTTATATTTAATATTAATAATTATTATTTTTATTATTGTTAATTATTTATTATTAATTTATATTATTATTTTTGTTTCCTTTTATGGAGAAATAATTTCCATAAAAAAATATTAAATTTTTTGGTTACACCCTATATTTATTATTATTATTTCAGTTATTATTAAATTACTAAATTATAAAAAAAAAATAAAAAAAAAAAAATCATTATATAATATTAATAATATAAATACATTATAGCATTATTAGATTATAATTTTCTAATATATTTAAATAATATTTTTAATACATAAAAAAATAATGTTAATAAATAAATAAATAAATTATAATTATAATTATTAATTATTAATTATTATACTTTCTATTAACAATATTTATTTATATTATAGATAATAAAAATAAATTCAATAGTCATAATAATAATAAATATTATTTTTTGTTGACCATTTTAAAACAATTATAAAAAATAAAATGTCATAATGTCATACAACAGTAGTTTATAATAATAAAGAATAATACAAAATAAATTATTTTATCAATGATAGAGAAATTTACTTCACCTTTCATTTTTTCAATTATTCATAATTTATATTCTTTTTTTCTTTTTACTTTTCTTATTTCTTCAATTAAATTAATATATAATATTTTGACTATTATTAATATTATTATAGTTAAAATAAATAACTTTTTTTTTAGACTTGAAGGAAGTTTTTATTTTTCGATTAATTCACAATAAAAAAAAGTTCTTATACAAATATATAAAATATATATAAATTATGAATAATAAATATATAATAATTATATTATATTATATCATATTATATTATATTATATTATATAGTGTAAAATAACATAATATATATAATATAAAATATATTATAATAGTATAAATAAAATATAAAATATATAATTCTTTATAATATAAATAAAAATAAGAACTTTATAATATTTACAATTTAATTACAAAAAAAAAAAAAAAGAAAAAAAAAACTATTGTGACAGAAATAATATTTAAAATTTTATTTAATATAAAAATTTTTTGATACAAAAAAAAAAAAAAATAAATTTTTGTGTAACATTATCTAGATTATATATAAAAAAAGAAAAATTAATTTTTTTTTAAAAATAAATTATCTTTATCAATTTCTAAATTTTTATATTATAATCAAAATTATTTTAACAAAAAAAAAAATAATAATAATAAAAATATTAAAAACAATGAAAAAAAAATAAAACATTATATTAAACAATAAAAAAAATATTATAAATATATATTTATTATTATTTATTTATATTTTTTTATTTATTTTATATATTATTTTTTTACATATTTGTTCATATTATAATTATATACATTATTAAATTATTGAAATAATTTTTTTCAATAGAAAATGAATAAAATTTCAATAAATCCAATAAATATATTTATTTATATTTATGGATAATTATATTAAAAACAAATAGTGGTATGTTATCTAGCTTTTTTTTTTTTGTTTTTTTTTTTTTGTTTTTTTTTTTTTATATCTAAATTTTTTTTTTGATTTATTTTTCTAAATTTTAATTTTTTAAGCTTAAATTTTTCTTTCTGATATTTTTACTCATTATAAGAAGTACGATAACTAATTTTACCTTGACTACAAATCATAACTGCATCAATAACTTCACCAAGGTTTCCAGCATAACCATTTTTAGCATCATTGATATTATATTTTGTTACAGGTGGTAACCAGCCTTTACCTTTTACATGAACTTTGTAACTATATCCACCTGAAATAGCAACACCATCGATTGGATCACCATTTCTAGTTCCAGCATAACCATTATCAAAATCGTTAATATTGTATCCGGTGACTGGTGGTAACCATCCGCTATCTTTAATAATATCAATATATAAAGATTAATATTGATACATGATGGTTATAATAAATAAATTATTATTAAAATATTAAAGGTAATTTTAATATTAATATGTTTAATACAATAATTTATTAGTTTTATGATATTTCAAAAGAATTATTAATTCCAATAATAAATGAATAGAACAACAATAATAAAAAAATAATATTTATAAAAAGTGATTGAATAATTATAACATTTAAAAGTATTAATCTAAAAATATATAATTAAGACTACGTAAAAAAATAAATTTATATAAAAATTTATAATAAAATATTACTTTATTCGATGTTTTAAAAAAAATAGTTTCACATTATCATATATATATTTCAAAAAATAATAATTATTAATTAAATAATAAAATAATTTTTTTTTTTTTTAATAATTATAAATTTATTTATTTATGTATATATATTTAATCAATAACGGATAATTAATATTTTTATATTAAGAAAATTAAAATTATGGTAATTTAAAAAAAAAATAATGGATAAATTAAATGTAATTTTTTAAAAAATAGATATAACGGAAATTTTATTGTTTTTGCATAAATATTTTAATTTATATAGATAATTTAAATTTTTAAACAATTTTAGTTTTATTTTTATAAAAAAAAAAAAAAAAAAAAAAAAAAAAAAAAAAAAAGAAGGGAATTATTATATATAATAATTAAAATTAAAATTAAATTTAAATTTATTTAGATTATTATTATAGGATAAAACTTTTTTAAATTAAATTTTAAATTTTTAAGTTTTATGAAATATAAAATGTATAAAAACATATTAATTTTTTAATTCTTTCCACTTTTTCTATTTATAAAATATTTTTAAGTAATAGTGAATTTTTATTTTTATTCCATGACAAATATATATATATTTTTAATTAATTATATTTTTATATATTTAAATAAATAGTTTATTATATTAACACACTAAACAATGGAATATATAAGAATATTATTTTTAATACTTATTTATTTAATCAAATGTTCACTTGGACAAAATTTAAATTCAAATAATGAAAGTAGTCGTAATACTAAATTAAATGCAATAGTTTATTCTCTTGATAGTGGTAGTGCTACTTTTAATTATTATGTGGATAGTTTTAATGATTACTCGAAAAATAATAATTTAAATATTACTATAAGTTTAAATTTAATATCAAATAGTAATTCGACTTTTTCTATGAGTAATATGGCATATATGATAGATAATTTATTAAAAAGAAAAAC
The DNA here is from genome assembly GCA_002104895.1 of Anaeromyces robustus. NCBI lineage: Eukaryota > Fungi > Neocallimastigomycota > Neocallimastigomycetes > Neocallimastigales > Neocallimastigaceae > Anaeromyces > Anaeromyces robustus. The sequence goes on from MCFG01000029.1 coordinate 97,540, forward strand.
ATCCAAATATGATATATTTTTTTTTGATAATACTTATACATCAGATTATGGACCTTATTTATTAGATTTAAGTAAATATTTACCAAAAGAACATATAAATATGTATAATTCACATATTCTTTCCCAAATAGGCTATGTTAATGGGAAACTTGTAGGACTTGTAAGATTAGAATTCATTAATTATTATTTATTTATTTATTTATTTATTTAATAATCATTTAAAGAAAAATTAAAAAAAAGAAGATTGTTTTCATATTTATTTATTCAAAAATTTCTTTAATATATATATATAGCCTGCAACTATTGATTTCGATGGTCTATTCGCAAATAAAGTTCTTTTAGATGAATATAATAAGACTGTGCCTAAAACTTGGGATGAATTGGTTCAAACAAGTAAATATATTATTGAACAGGAAAGGAAAAAAAATAATACAGAATTAATAGCATATAATGGATTATTTAATGGTAAATTTAAAATGTTATAATTTTCAATATTTTTTTTTTTATTTTATTATTTTTTTTTCATTTTTTGATATATTATATTTATAAAAATATAAATTTATTTTTGTTTTTATTTTTTTTTTTTAAAAAAATGTGGTGATTTTAGATGTAGATACTGGTATGAATTCAATAATTGAATTTTTATATTCATGTAGAGAATCTGTTGATTCAGATTTTCCAGAATTAACTAGTCAAACTACAATTAACGCCCTAGAATTACTAAAAAAAATAAAAAAAGAAATTGATACAGGTAAGTAAATAAATATATATAAAAATTATATTAAATATTAATTTTTTAATAATAATAATGATAATAATAATAATATTGAAAATAATGAAAATAATTAAAAATCTATTTATTTTTATAATTTTTTTATAATTTTTTTAAATAATATTTTTAAAATAATAAAATTTTATCAACAAAAAATAAAAATTTTTTTTTTCAAGATAACATTTTTTTAAAAGATATTGATTATACTACTATGAAAATATTTGATGGAAATGCTTTATTTGTAAAATTTTATTATTTACCAGGTTTAATTAATGAACTTTCACCATATGTAATAGCTAGTATGCCAGGTATTAAAGAAGGTATTTCTGGTACAATTTTAGTCGGTTATAATATTGGAATTGTTGGTAATATAGAAGAAAAAAAAATAAAACCAGCAATAGAAGCAATAAAATATATGACATCTAGAGAAATGCAAAAAGAATTAGCTTTAAAGGAATCTATTATATCTGGAATTACATCTTTATATGGAGAAGAAGATATATGTTCAAGTATTAGATTTTGTGATTTTTATAGATATCCTCAAACTATAGTAAAACCAAAAAGTATATTCAATAGAGAGGATTACTATGAAAAATTTTCAAATTATTTTTATAGTTTTTTATATGAAAATGAAACAGCATCAGATGTTTTAAAGAAAATAGATAATTTAAATAAAATTTATACTTTTTCTATTAACATGGAAAATTCACATATAGGATTAATAATTTTTATTATATTTATATGTACTATAGTAATAGTAACAATATCATCAGTATTACTTTATATAAAAAAATTTAAAGAGAATTTTGAGTTTTTACCAAAATCATTTTGGTTCATGATAATTCTCGGGATAATAATGATTTTATCCACAGGTTTTACAAAAATGGGATCAATAACAGTTATTAAATGTCATTTAAATTGTTTATTATTATCATTAGCATACACATTTATATATACACCAATATTTTTCAAATTAATTATAAAATTTCCAGATGATAATAATAAATATTCAATATGGATAAATAAAAATAAATTATTATTCTTTTCCTTTTTTTGTTTTATTGATATTATACTAAATTTATTAATGATATTAAAACCATATCAAGTTAATAATTTTATTGTTGATGAAGGAGAAAATTATCAATTATGTGATAATAGTAATAATACATTAATATATATGATAATACGTATCATTATTTGTTATAAAGGTATTTTTATATTGATTATATTGTTATTTACTTTTCTGGAATGGAATATTTTAAGTATTAAAATTGATATAAGACTCATAGTAGCATCATTATATTTGAGCATAATGACAATTATTATATTATTTCTTTTTTCTTCTTTCAATATCAATAATTACATTTCATATTATTTAATCCAAGAAATACTTATTTTGCTTATTGCACTTGTCAATTTTATAACATTATACTTTAGTAGATTATTATTACATTTATTTAATATAGAAAATGAAGATGAAAAATTATTTGAAAAATTCAGTTTAACTACTACAGAAGTAGATAAAACGAATACCATGTCAAGTAATCAAAAAAGTATTGAAAGTAAAAAATCTAATCGAAGTAGTACAAATGGTATATTTTCAAAAATGCTTGATTATCATAAAAAAGAATTTACATTTTCTGAATATTCATTTAAAGATAGAGCTAATAGTATTAAATATAACCAAACTTCTACAAATGGATAAACTTCTATGAATCTATGAAATTTTTTCAATGTACAAAACTTTTTGAACTCACGAAATACTTTTAGTTAATTTTTTTTCTTTTTTAATTGTATAATTATATATTTAAATAATTCCATAAAAAATATATAAAAAATGATTATATAATTATTATATCTATTAAAAAAATTATTTTATATGTAATAATACAATGCTACAAAATTGAGTAAATAATAATTTTTAAAATTTATATGATAAAAATGTTTCATATCTTGTAATAAAAAAAAAAATAATCTTAAACTACTAAATTATATATTATGATATATTTCTTACATTTTTAAGAGAAGTAATAAAAAAGTTTAAAATTAATAAATAATATAAAATAATATTTTTAAATATAATGATAACTAAACAAATACATAAAATTATATATTTATGTTTAATTATTTATTATTTTTTTTATTACAGTATTTCAAAAAAATTTTTATTATTTTTTTTTAATATTTTTTATTTACATTCAAAACAATTAAAAGAAAAAAAAAATAATATAAATACATTGAAACATATAAATATATTGGAATTTAATTCTCTGCCTTTCTATTTTGTCATCTATGTCCTTGGTGCGACCATACATTTTACATTTTTGTATAGATCCTACATTCATGTTAAGAACGGGTCAATAAACAAGATCTAAATATAAATATATATAGGTTTTTCATACTGGAAACATCTAATTATAATTAATTAATACTCATTCTCTTAAATGAGAAAAACAAACTAAACCACATTTATTTACTATGAATTATTTAAAAAAATCTATATTTTGTGTAAAATATTAATCAGAAACTTAAAACTTATATAAATAATAATAATAAATATTAAATATATTTTATATATGTTTATACACTAAAAAATGGTATTTTAATATATAAAATTAATTTATAAAATATTATAAGTTTTATTAATAAATATTAATAAATTATATAAATTGTATTTTATTAATAAATTACATAAATATTAATATTTTGAGGAAATTTTATATTTTTTTTATTTTCTTATATTAAATAATAATTATATATAAATATATATTTATATATTATATATTAAAAAAAATTATACAATCATGAAAAAAAAGAATATTCTTTTAAATTGTATCGTTATAGTAACAATTAATTTTTTTTTTTAAAAAAAAGGAGTAAATCTTAAAACATATAAAAATTTAATACTTTAATATTAAATATTTAATGTTTTTGTTATTTATTATCCATTTATTTTACTTTTTATTTATTTAATTATTTATTTGTTATTTATTTATTTATCCACTTACTATTTTATATAAATATAAAAGAAATTGCCTTTTTTCTTTTTTTTTTTTTTAAAAAAAAAAAAAAAAAACAAACTTATGTAAATTAATAAATTTACATTAAAAAAAAAAATAAAATAAAAATAAAATAAAATAAATAAAATAAATAAAATAAAATATAAATAAAAATATTATAAAATAAATTAAAAATGAGTAATTACTATTTAATATTTATAGTTATTTTACTGTTTGATTGTTTTAATGGTATTTATACTAAAAATACAAATAATGACAATTACATTGTAGCAATTTCGAGAAATGAAAATGATAAGAATTATGATGATATGGATGAAAAACATCAAAAAGAATTTGATGAATATATAATGATAAAATGAATGAAATTTATAATGTTATTGAAAAAAATAAAGATACTTATATTTTAAGTAATGGAAAACAAGATGAAAAATTAGAGGAATTAAAGTCTATTCCTTTATCGAAACGTTCAGATAAATCTAAAGCTAAATTTCTTTTTAAAAATGAAGTTAGAAGTAATCAAAAAATTTTTGAAAAATATTCTTCAAAATTTTCTAAACGTTCAGATAATTCTACAATAGAATATATTCCTATTGATTCTGCATTAGTTAATTATATTTGTCCAATTTCAAATTTTTATGCAATTAGTGTATATCTTTCAGAAAAAACTGCAAAAATAGTATGTGGAATGGATTATGTACTATTTTGTGAAAAGGATAAAACATACTCTGAAAAATCAAAATTTAAACGCTCTACCTCTATTAACGATAATAATAATAATAATAATAATAATAATAATTCAAGTATTTATTATGACATTAATGCTATTAAAAAAGAAACTAAATGGTCAGATGTTAGTGTTCAACAAATTTCATATTCTCCAAATCATTTATCTTTAATTTCTCAAAGTCCTTTCGCTAATCCAAATAAGCAATTAGATACAAATTTTTATTATCCAAGTTCAGCAGGTAAAGGTATTGATATTTATTTCATTGATATGGGTTTAATAAATAAACATGAAGATTATGATACATATAAAGGAACCTCAGATGAACGTGTTATAACATGTGATGCTATCATCACAGGTAATTCAGTTCATTTTACTACTGACGAAGAAAAGAATAATTGTTCCAGTGTTGATGGTATTCCTTATCATGGTATAATGGTTACTTCTGTTGCAGGTGGATCTTTATATGGTGTTGCTAAAAAAGCAAATCTTCATATGATTGCTGCTGATAATACTTCTATAAATATTTTAAAAGGTTTTGATATTATTTTACAAAAAGCTATACCACATAAAACAGTTATTAGTCTATCTTTAGGTAATATTGGAAACTATAGTACAGCAGAAAAATTTAAATTAACGGATTTAATTAATAAAGGATTTATTGTTGTTGTTTCTGCTGGTAATGACAATATTAATTGTTGTGAAGATAAATCAAGTTCTAATTTTTATACTTTTACAGGATATCGTAAAGCTATAGCTGTCGGTGCTACAGGTACAAAATTTAATGGTTATGGATTGAATATTGCTTACTATTCAAATTATGGAGATTGTGTTGATATTTATGCTCCAGGTACTGTAACTTATCCTGACTTAGAATCAGGTTCTTTTACAGGTACTGGATTTTCATCTGGAACATCATGTTCTACACCACTTGTTGCAGGTGTTGTTGCTTCCATTATGTCAGAATATCCTGAAATTCAATTTGATAATGATAAAATGAAAAAAACATTAATTGAAATGTCTATTAAAAATGCCATTGATTTTAAAGATTCAGATATTACAAATGATACTCCTAATCGATTTATTAATAATGGTAAACAAAGTATTTATTATCTAGATCAAAATGTTCAATGTGGTAAAAATTCAAAAGATGGAAATATTTGTTCTGATGGATGTTGTACTAAAGAAGGTAAATGTATATCATTTGAAAATCATCCAGGTGATCAATGTTTTATTGAAAATGGATGTCAAAGTGAATTTGGATATTGTACAACAAAAGAAAAATCTATAGAAGAATGTGAAAAAGAATTAAAATAAAATGAAGAATGTTTAATAAAAATTAATGAAAATAAAAATGAAGAATTACTTAACCATTGTTATATTTTTGAAACAGAAAAGTGTCAAAAATTTTATAAAAACCAAGTAAGCAATCAATCCATATGTTCAATAATTAAAAAATATCACAAATTTGATTACTTTGATAATTTCGATGTAAATAAATTTAAAAAATACTCTAAAAATTGTAATAAATTATTAGGTGATTATAAGGAAAATTGTAAAGATCATATTTTAAAAACTATTTATAATTGTATGATTGATAAATATTTCTATAATCAATATATAGATGTTGAAAATAATAATAATAATGATAATGATAATAATAATAATGATGATAATTATGATGATGATTATGATTATGATGATGATTATGATTATGATGATGATGATGATGATGATGATGATGAATTAAATGAAGATTCTTATTTCATTGAAAAATGTATGTATTTTAAATCAAATAAATGTCAAAGTATTTATAATGATAACAAAGAAGAAATAAAAAAAGAAATTCTCAATAATTATTCATGTTTATATTTATATGAACTTGGTATTACAGATTTTTTAGATATTTCAAAAGAAATAGAAAAAGATGTTGACAGTAAAGATTTATTTGATTATACTTTAAATACATATAAAAAAACTGAAGAAAAATGTGAATCAACCATTGAAAAAGATATAGTATTAAAGAATTGTGATAAAGAATTGGAATTATATAAGCAATGTATCTTTGATAACCCTGAAAATCTTACTATGAATGAAATTGTAGAAAATTGTTATAAATTTAATAATAATTATAATGATGTATGCGGAAATTTATTTGAAAATTTTTCTTCTGAACTACCGAATTGTCATTACGCCCAACAATTTCAAACAGTTGATTTATTAGATAAGTTAAACGAAGTAATTAATAATTATAAAGAAATATGTTTAATAAATCCTCCTAAAGAAATAAAAGAAAAATATTTATCTGATTGCAAAAATTTGTTACCACAAGAGGATGAATGCTTATTCGATTTTAATTCAGAAATGACATTAGATGAATTAAATCAAAAATGTGAAAAATTAGAAACTAATGAATGTTTAAATAAATTAAGAAACAGGGATAGTATTCAATGTAATTTAGAAATGAAATTCTATAAAGAAAATTCTATTATTTCAAAATATAATTCAAAATTCGATGAAAATAAAGAATTATGTTCTTCTATTAAAAGTGAAGATAGTCAAGATCTATATATTATTGAATGTAAAGGATTATTAGATATATATAAAGAAAAATGTGATTTCAATGGTGATTTTCCAATAGATGAAAATGATTTGAAAAACAAATGTGAACTTTTTTCAGATTGTAAAGAAGTTTATGAAAATCCATTTAAATCATTAAGAGAATGTCATATTGCTAGAATGTTTAAATATATTGATATAAATTTCAATATATCAAATGAAAATTATGAATTTATGAAGAAAAATGTTCTATAATTAATAATAATAATAATGATAGTAATACAGATATTACAGATACAATTACTATAACTTCCACTTCTTTAATTCCTACTTCAGTTACATCTATTATTACAACAACTATTTCTTCTACCACAACTTCTAATTCAACTATAATTGACATTTCTACTTCAATTGACATTTCTACTTCAACTGACATTTCTACTTCATCTGATATTTCAACTTCAACTGATATTTCTACTTCAACTGATATTTCTACTTTAACTGATATTTCTTCTTTATCTGATATATCTACTTCATCTGATATTTTAACTTCAACTTCTACTTCGACTTCAACTTCTACTTCAACTACAACTACTAAAAACAAACCAAAATCAAAATGTAAAATAACAAAGAAAGTAACTATTGTACGTTCCAAATAAAAATAAAAGAACCAAAAAGAGTATATAAATAATTAAAATAGCTATTGCGATAAAAAAAAAAGGAAACGTTATTATTAAAAGAAAAAAAATAATATAAAGGGAAAAAAAAGAATAAATAGAGAAAAAATTAAAAAAAAAATTATAAAAAATAATTAAGATAATTTATACTATTTACAATAATCTATTAAATTCATATATATATATATATATAATTTTTTTTAATTAAAATTTCAATATTTTGAATAATTAAATATTGGAAAATATAAATATAAAATAAAAATAGTCCATCTTTTTTTATTTATATAAAAAAATTAATATATTATTTATAATCTTAATATAAATAAATAAATATTAGAATTAAATAAATAATAATATTAAAAGAAAAAAATAAAAATAAAATTAAAAATTAAAAAAAAAAATAAAATAAAAATAAAAATAAAATATAAAAATAATTAGAAATAAATATGAAAATATATATATTTATATATAATTAATAAAAATATTATTAATAAAAAATTAAATAGAAAAAAATATTGTTAATAGAAAAGTAAAAATATAAATAAAGAATAATTAAAAATTAAAAATTAAAAATTTAAAAATAAAACATAAATAATAAAACCTATTTTACCTGAATCAAACCTAAACTTTTCCTAATATTTATTTTTATATTAAATTTCATAGTAACGTTACACAAATATTATATATACATATATATTTGAATTTAAAGGTGTAGAGAATAACAGTTCAAATGAAATTGGTTAAATGTTCCTAAAGAGTAATAAAACTATTAATAAGTAAAAATTACCAAAATTACAATAACCAATAAAATTGAATGTAATTATAGAAAAATAAAAAAAATTACGATAAAAAATATATATAAAATTAACATAAATTTATTATTTATAAAATAAAATATTTCAATATTATAATAAATTATCATAATATATATATATATTTGTAATAATAATTATATATAAATTTTTAATATAATTAAAGTAAATGATATAGGAATAGAAAGTTCAATATTTCTAGCAGGGAGTTCAGAAGGTGGAAAGAGTACATTAATATCAAATATATTTGATAAAAGTAAATATTATTTAAAAAAAAATATATATATATATGTATATATATATTAATATATTATTTATCATAGAAAAATAATTAATTTTTAACATTAAAATATCATATTTTATAAAAAATAAATATATATTTTGTATTATTTTTTTAAATAATATATATATATATATATATGTGTGTGTGTATGTATTATTTTAAGATTCCTCTAATAATGTTTCATCAAATACACTACTTTTAGATTATACGTAATTAAAAACGAATTATATAATTAAATACATAATTTATTTATTTTTATTTTTATTTTTCTTTTAATTTTTATTTTTATTTTTATTTTTCTTTTAATTTTTATTTTTATTTTTATTTTTATTTTTATTTTTATTTTAATTTTTATTTTTATTTTTATTTTTATTTTTATTTTTATTTTTATTTTTATTTTTATTTTTATTTTTATTTTTATTTTTATTTTTATTTTTATTTTTATTTTTATTTTTATTTTTATTTTTATTTTATTCATGTAACACTAATAATGTTAAATGCTATAATTATTATTCATAATATTTCATATAACATTTAGTAATTACAATAATATATGTGTTATATAATATTTTATTATTATTTATAACAAATCTTTTTTATAAATTATTCTTATTCTTTTATATATATTAACTATGATATATTTAATACTCTATAATTAATATATAAAAATTTTCAAATAATATTAGAAAAAAATAATAATACTATTTATTATCACGTTATTATTGGAGCATTAACAGTATTTAATAATAGCATTAATCATATAAAAATAACAATATAACAATAATAATTGTAAATATATATTGTTATTTAAAAAAAAAAGAAATTAATAATAATATTTATTAATATTCTTTAAAGATTGTTTACATAAATACTTTATATAATAAAAATACTGATGCAGAATTGGTTAAAATATGGGCAATACATGTTGATAAAAGATATCCTGTATAATCATAATTAATAGTAAATGCCATACCGACAAGATAGTAGTAAGGAAAAGAAGATAAATAAGTTTTTAAAACTTCAAAGTTTAATTGAAAATGAGAGAAAGCAAATAAAAAGGGAGAAATAATATAAGCTAAAGCTCTTGACTTTTTCTTAATAATACCAAAAAGTAATTTTCTATAGAGTAGTTCTTCAAAAATAGGTCCAATTACACAGATATAAGGTACTGAAACATATGGATGTTCTTTCAAAATCTTCATAACTATTTCATTATTATCATTATCAAGTAAATTCAAATATTTAGTGCTAATCAAAAAAAGAATTATACTAAAAACAAATAGAAGAAAACCTAAATAATAAACTTCTGGTCTAAAAAATTGATGTTTTAAACTTCTAACTTCATTCCTAAGTTTTTCAGTTAAATTTTTCTTCATACTTTTTTTTGGAAACTGCTTCTTTTCAGTATCTTCGTTTACTAATTTTTTACTCATTTTTATCTTCTTTTTTTTTTTCTTAAAATAGTAAAAAAATATTTGTTATTATTCAATATTATATTTTTTTTATTTATTTTATTTAATTATTATATTTTTATTATATTTCTTTATAAATATAATTTTTTTATATATTATTTTGAATTTTTTATATTATAAAAAATTGTTTTTCAAAGAATTAAAAAAGTAAGTAATTTTCCCCATTTTTATATTTTTTTTTGTTAATTATTGTATTATTATTATTAATATTTAATATTCTATTTTAAATATTACAATATATTTAATTAATCATAAATCATTGTAAAAATTTAATTTGCTATTTTTTCAGCATTGTATTTAAATTATATATTAATTTCAATTTAACGAATTTTCTTTTTTTTTTTTTTTTTTATTTCCATAAATGTGGGTTTATATAAATTAAATTTAATGAATATTTTTTTACTAAATGTAAATAAAGAAAAAATAAAAAAAAAAAAATACTTAAAAATAAAACATATTTTTTATAATATTTTAAACTATATTATTTATTATTTATTGTTATTGATATTGTTATTTATTATTTATTATTTATTATTTATTATTATTGTTATTATTATTTTTATTATTTATTATTTATTATTTATTATTTATTATTATTATTATTATATACCATAATTAAGATATTGTTACATATTCCATCTTTTATTTTTGTTTTTTAACTTGTATAAAATTATTAATATTTTAAAAAATAATTTCTTTTTTTATATTATAATAACAATAATTATAAAAAAGCCTTTCAATATACACAAATTTATTAAAAAAAATTGTTTCAAATAAATAAATAATTAATTGTTTTTATTAATCAAAAAACATACAGATAATAAATAAAATCATTTGAGAAAAGATAATATTTTTTTAAAATATATAATTAAATATTTATATATTTATATATTTTTCTATTTATATTTATTTTTATTTTATTAAAATAAATTATTTTTTAAAAAAAAAAAAAAAAAAAAAAAAAAAAAGATATCGTCACAACAATAGAACAAAAGGATTAAATTCATTAAAAGATACAATACATATTTGGGAATTAGGTAATATTTAAAAAAGTTATAAAAAAAAAACAAAAAAAAAAAAAAGACATAAAGCTATAAATAATTTTATTCGTTTATATCTATATATATGATATATTTTATAATAAATATTTCATATATATATTGTATGTTTTATTTTATTTTATTTTATTTTTATTATCATTATTATTATTATTTTTATTTAATATATTATTTTTTTTCTTCATTTAAATATATATAAATATATAAATAATATATAGCTAATGGTATAATGTTTAAAGAATTTCTCAAGATACCAATTAATGAGCATAATATTAATAATGCAGTAGTTGTTATTGTGTTAGATTTATCAAAAGTATTAAAAATATATTAATAAAAATATTATTAAAATATCAAAATATTCTGGTATTAATAGTTATTTGTCATGTTTATATATATATACATATTATATAAATAATAAATAATTATAGATTTAAATTTAATAGTAATTTTTGTCGAATTAAAAACAATAATGGATCTATGTATATATGTAATATATAAATAACAAATTTTCTTTTTTTGAAAAAAAAAAAAAGAAAAAAATAAAAAAAAAAGATATAAAAATATAAAAGAAATATAATAAATAAATAATATTAAAATATTTATATATATCAAACATATATATATGTTAAAAAATATTTATTATTTCTTAAAATTATTTAGTTTTAATTTATATATATATATTTTTTTTGAAATTTATACCTTAATATAATAAAATAAAATAAAATAAAATAAAATAAAATAAAATAAAATAAAATAAAATAAAATAAAATAAAATAAAATAAAATAAAATAAAATAAAATAAAATAAAATAAAATAAAATAAAATAAAATAAAATAAAATAAAATAAAATAAAATAAAATAAAATAAAATAAAATAAAATAAAATAAAATAAAATAAAATAAAATAAAATAAAATAAAATAAAATAAAATAAAATAAAATAAAATAAAATAAAATAAAATAAAATAAAATAAAATAAAATAAAATAAAATAAAATAAAATAAAATAAAATAAAATAAAATAAAATAAAATTTGTTATTATAGTAATCAAGTTAGAAAAAAATTACAAAATCACCAAGAGATATTGCTGTAGTTAATCCAGATTTTATATTTCAAGTACCATTCTTGTTAATTATGAAACATCATAGTATCAAAGAACTTAAATATGTTTTTAAAAATTATTGATGGACAAGTATTATTTACTGGTCATAGTTCTTTTTCAAAATGTGTTTTCTATGATAGAAATAACAAACCATTAGTCAATATAAGAGATAATTTTGAAGTTTATTCTGGAAAAGATAAAAAAAGTGATAAATTATTATTTGAAGCAGTAAAAAAAAAATTCAACTGTTGTCAAAAAATTTACAATAAAATATTACAATATAGTAATGGAAAGAAAAGAAATTATTGATATCAATATAGAATCTTATTTTCGTTCTGCTGGTTTATTTATTGGAAAAGAAAAGAAAAATGCACCAATAATATATAAAATTATAAAAATTAAATCAAAAACTTTATATTTTGAATATATTCTTGAAATGGTACCTAGTGTTGATTATATTTTTTTGATGGCACTTGCTATCATATATATGAGTAATGATGAACAAATTAAACATCGTATGAAAGTACGCTATCATTAGAAACTTATATATATATATATAGATTTCTTTTAATAAAATTCAATTAATTATTAGAAAATGAATAAACTAATAAAATATTATAATAAAATATTATAATAAAATATTATAATAAAATATTATAATAAAATATTATAATAAAATATAATAAAAAATGAAATAAAACTAATAAATAATAATAAAATAAATAAATAAATAAATAAATAAATAAATAAATAAATAAATAAATAAATAAATAATAAATAAATAAACAAACAAATAAATAATAAATAAACAAATAAACAAATAAATAAATAATAAAAAAATAAATAATAAATAATAAATAATAAATAATAAATAATAAATAATAAATAATAAATAATAAATAATAAATAATAAATAAAAAATAAAAAATTTTTTTTATTTATTATTATAAAAATATTAATAATACTTTATTGTAACTAATAACTTATAAAATAATTCAAAGTACTAAAAATTCTGTTAAAACCATTAAAAATTCTAAAATTATGTTAAACCCTTTAAAAAAATAAAATAAAAAAAAAAAATAATAATTAAAAAGTATATAAAATGTTAATAAATTAGTTTCAGAAACAAATGATTCATATGAAATTTTTGTTTTATCATATTTTAAGTAAAAGTGTATATAAAAACATACCGTTATTAATACATATAAAAATATACCTTGATCTATTATAATTTTTTTTTTTGTCATATATTTTTGTCATTCTTTATTAATTTTCATTTGTATCTGTTTTAAAAAAAAAAAATTTTTAAAAATTTTTTTTTAACATTTATAATTAAAAAAAAAAGAAAAAAGAAATAAAGTATAAAGAATAATTTATTTACCGTAGTAAAAATTTTGTACATTTATTCATTCATTTATTTATTTATTTAGTTAGTTAGTTAATTAATTAATTATTTATTTATTTATTTATTTATTTATTTATTTATTTATTTATTTATTTATTTATTTATTTATTTATTTATTTATTTATTTATTTATTTATTTATTTATTTATTTATTTATTTATTTATTTATTTATTTATTTATTTATTTATTATTTATTTATTTATTTATTTATTTATTTATTTATTTATTTATTTATTTATTTATTTATTTATTTATTTATTTATTTATTTATTTATTTATTTCTTTATTTGTTAATAATTAAAAAAAAATTTTTTTATTTATGTTGACCAAATAAAATAAAAATTTTTGGTCAACATAAATAAAAAATTTTTTGTCAACAGAAATTTTTCAAATAAAAAATTTTACTTCAATTTATTATATTATATATATTATATTATATTACATATTATATATTATAATATATAATAATAAAGTATAATTTGTATTAACAAATAAAGATAAAATTATACTCTGAGAATTGTAATATAATATACTATACTATATTATATTGTAAAATTTATTTAATCTTTAATTAATTATTTATTTATTTTTCTTATCTTTTATTAATTATTATTTATAAATTATCAACAGTTAGTTAAGAATATTTAAAATTTTTTATATAATAATATTTAATATTTTTTTTTTATTTAATATTATTATATAAAAAATATTAAAATAAAAGAATATTAAATATTATTAAATATAATGTAAATAGATTTTAAACTTTGTTATACGTACGTAATTTTTATTTTACTTCTTTTAAAATATTTTAAAAATAAAAAACTAAATCAATGAAATGAATAAAAAAAATTTACCATAAATAATATTATAAGAATGATAATAATGAGGAGAATAGTTTTTTTTGTGAAATTATTATTTAAATAGTATATTTTACTTGATAATGTTACCATTAATAGGAATTAAGAAACAATGGAAACTATTCCCTAAATGTCATGAAGATAAATTTTATATTGAGGTTATCTGAACTAATCTTGATCCTCTTTTTAAAATGGATATATATATTGATCCTAATAATCTTTAATGTCTCTAGGCAATTATAAAAGGATTTTTTTTTTCTTAGCTTTGTACAATAGATATAAAAATTTTAGACTACATCATTTATTATAAAAATCATTCACAAATTATCAATTTTCATAAAAATAGATAACATCCTAAAAAGTTAATATTGTATGCTTTAATAATAAACTTTTATTTAATAGTATTAGAAAAATCCGTATTTATTCTGGAAAATGTTGTTTTAAAAATCTGAATATAACCGAAAATTTTAATCTATTTTTTTAATTAATTTCTTTGAAGTTGAATTCGTTGAGAATTGAAGGTGGATGAGAATTCTGTTATGATTTTATTGAAAATTGAGGGTGGATGAAAATTGTGTTATGATTTATTTTTTTTTTTTATATTAATAAATTTTAATTTTTATTTATTTATTAACTAGTCCTAAATTTTCAGTTAAAAAAAAAGTATAAAAGAAAGATAAAAAGACATACATTGAGAGAGAAAATTTTAGAAATCGTTTTTAAAAAACTTATATTGTAGTAAGAAAATACATTTTTACAATTAATTAATAAAAAAATATTGTAAATAAAGTTTTTATTTTTCTACTTGTTAAGTTTATACAATGAGCTCTCCAATTATTTCATTATTGCTAGTTTTAGTTTTGGTATTATCTGTCATGGCAGCACCACCTAATACTTTTTTACGTTCTGGTGAATGTTCAAAAGTTACGTGTGTTAGTGGTATGATATATTCTTGCGGCGAAGGATGCAGCTAGAAGCATAAAGTACATAATTATATTAAAAACGATAAAAGATGTTATTATATTTGCAATATGGAAGAACATCGAGGAATGAATATGGATTTTTTCTGTACTCATTATTAATCAATTTATCTTTATTTATATTAAAACATATGTTAATTGATAATTATATATATATACTTTAATAACTAATCAGAATAAAATTAACTATAATACTTTAAAATAAAGTTATTAAATAATATGAATATCAACTATTTTTATTATACTATTTTATCTCTAAATTAGTAGTCTAAATAAAAAAGAGACTTATAATTTAAAGAATAGATTATAGAAATAGTTTTTTTTAAACAATTTTTACTTATACTTGTAGAAAGAAAACTACATTTTGCAAATAATTAAATCTAAAAAATTTAATAAATAAATAAAGAAAATAAATAAAATTTTAAAATTTATTGAACCACGTGATGTGTGTAACAAAAAAATTTGTAAAAACTATAATATATAATAATAAGAAAAATATTATGTATGGAATGTTGTAGGATATTCCATAAGGTTATTATTTTTGGATTTCTTAATTACTTGTTAATTTTTTTTGTTATTTTACAATGTTTAATTACTCATTTCCTTATAAAAAAAGTAAAATTAATATCTCCATATTCTGATGAGTTAAGTTTTTTTTTTATTGGAGCCAAGGAAGAGTTAAAATAGTGTAGTACCTGATTTTTAAAATTTAATAGAATGATAATATTTACCTTACAATATTTATATTGAAATTAAGTTATTTTAAAAGATTTTAAAATTATAATTTTTTTTCTGGATTCTAAACGACATATAATTAATATTATCATTTTAGAAATATGATAAAAAACATTGATTTTTTTCAGAAAAAAACTATATAAAATAATATCACCCACAAAATAACTATTGGAACAATATTTATTATTAATTCTAATGTCATATATATATTAAAAATAATAAAAATATAAATATCATTAAATAATTGAAAAGTATAAGTAGAAGAATAGAACGACTTCTTTTTTTTTATTTATTGAAATTAATTAAGTTTCATTAATTTTATTAAAATAAATGAAAATGGTTTTTAGGGAGAGTTTAGTGAACTACACTATCTTGTTGGTCAGTTTTTTATTTTGGTTGTTAAGGAGTATCGTTAGCATACATAAAGCTAATGGTTCGACACTTCATCTACTGTAAGGAATATCATATGATATTATGATATACCTTATAATTTATATAGTAATATATATTAATATCAATATTTTATATTCTTATTCAAATATTATTAATATCAATATTTTATTTTATTAGAACTTATATATATAATTAATAAAAATTTTTAATTAAATTAATAATATATTATAATATATTGCAATATATTACAATATTAAATACATTTACTTATTATATTAATAATTAATTATTTTTATTAATAAAAGATACGAAGTAAATGATTGCTATTATTCATAAAACTAGACAAAAATATTAGATTTTAGATATTAATAAAACATATATATGAAAGTTCTAATTAACTGAACAATAGAAGCTTATTATTTTTATTAAATATTTATTTTTTTTAAATATTTATATGCTTATGTTTATTTCTCTATCATCAATAATTCCAAATTTATATAATCATAATTTAAAAAATAAATTATTTTTTTTCTTTTTTTTTTTTTATATTATATACAACAATGGGGTGTTTTTTTTTTTTTTTTTTTTTTTATGGTGATATAATGTATAACTTTAATTATTAATAAATTTTAATTTCAACAATAAGTACAAACTACTACTGAATTCCTTTTTTTTTTTTAAAAAAAAAAAATGTAAATATTCCACGATACATATTAAAATATTATAAAAAAAAAATGAATAAATAAATAATTAAATAAATAATTAAATAAAAAAAAGAGAAGAAAAAGAATTAAATATTATAAAAATATATAATAAATAAATAAATAAATAAATAAATAAATAAATAAATAAAAAATAAATAAAAATGAAAAATGAAAATAATATTACATTAAAATTTAATTATTATTTTTTTATTTAGTTTTTTTATTAATTCTTAATGAATGTTGCATTTAATTTCAACTTAAAATTTATTATTATTATTATTATTATTGTTGTTATTATTGTTATTATTATTTTTATTATTATAATTATGATTTCTTTATCTTTTTTTTAAAAAAAAAGTTTTTCAAAATAATTTAAAATATTGAGATACTAAGAATAAAAATTTTGTATTTATCCTACAAAATCTTTACCTTTAATATCACATATTTTTTTTAATAAAATTAAATTTTTTCACTAATTATGAAATTGAAGCTTTCCATTTAGGCATTATATAAATTGTAGTTTACATTAATATTGATTCTAGTAATTGTTATATAAATACATTGTATAATAAAAAAAAAATTAAACCAAGTTCAACGTTTATAAAAAAAAAACTACTTTAAATGTTGTTTAAAATAAAAAAGCTAATGGTCATAAATAATTATAACTAATAGTAAACTTGGATATAAAGTGTACAAAAATAAAAAAAAAAAAAAAGAAATTATATAAAATTTTTATTTATTAAATTAGTAGGGAAAAAAAATAAATATTATAAATGATCAATTATAAATATTTATAATAAATAATTCAATTATTAAAAAATATTTAAAATATTACTATATAATATTCTAAATAATAAATAAAAATAAATAAAAAAGAAAAAAAAAAATTAAAATCAAAATATGTAAAATAAATAATTTTTTTTTTCTTTAATAATTCTAATATAATATTAATAGTAATAATACAAATAATATTATAGAATTAGGATGAACACTATATCCATTAGATTTACTATCACTTGAATAAACAATATGTTTACCATTATTAGCTAATAAACAAGTTTCACCTTTATAATTAATAATTTCTGTGGCACTAGTATCTTTTAAATATTTTTTTATTATTTCAGGGGTAAATTCAATATTTGGATTTTCACTCATATAGGTAGCAATCATACCAGCAACTAAAGGTGATGAATAAGATGTACCATGTTCAGTATAATTTTGTGAAACTATATTATCACCAAGAACTTTAGCTTTAATATTATATGGAGCATAAATATTAACACTAGGACCATAATTAGATTGTTCATGAATCGTATATAATTCATTTACTTTTTGACTAGCAATACCTCCTACACAAATAACATTATCAAAAGCACATGGTACATATTGTTGGGTTGAATCATTTGAAATATATTTACCATCATTTCCTGCAGCAGCAACAACTATACCACCTTTTCTAATAATTAAATCAACAATATCTTTAAGTTGATTATAACTTGAAGTATTTTTTTCAAGATAGGATCCAAAAGATAAATTAATAATGGTTTTATGAGGACGAATTAAATTTTCATAAGCAAATTGTAATCCTCCAAAAATTTCTAATTGATTTATATCATCATTAATATTAAATAAAGATATACCATAAATATTAGCACTTTTTGCAACACCATAATTTAATCCTGCTGCTACATCAGCTATAATTTCTCCATGAGGATTTAAACAAGAACCACAATAAGTATTTATATTATCAGTAGAACCAACACCATCTCTTATATTAGCTACACATTTAGCCGTACGTTCTTCATTTGAAAATTCCGAATATCTAAAATTAAAATTATTATCCATAACAATAATGTCAATATCTTTACCAGCAGATGATGGATAATAATAATTTTTGTCGTATTTATTTACGACATCTTTATTATATTTTCCTTGAGATATTAAAGATAAATGTAATGATGCATTTTCTTGTACTTTTAAACCTTTCCAATGGGATTCAGTTAAAATTTCTTTTTCATCATAATACTTATTCAAAGTAAAAATATTTTCTGAATTTGAAATACAATCATATACGTTATCTATTGATGTAATATTATTTGATAATGATTCAGAAAGATAAGTATATAAAACAACACTTCCATTAGCAGAAGAAACAGGATAAGAATTGGAAATTTTTATATCATTACTACCATTGTTTCTTTTTCTTAATTTGGAAGTGGTTTTTAAAATTTCTAATTTTTCAGGATATTGATATGTATTTATATTATCAACAATTAAATTATCAATTTCATCTATCAAAGATTCAATAAATAATTGAGATCCATCACGTTTTTTATTTTCAGAATATATTTTGAAGTCATCATCATAAGTATTATTAACAAATACTAAATAATAACCTTCATTGTTTAATTTTTTATTATGTCCAGCACAAATAATATTGATGAATAATAAAAATATACCTAAAAAATATAAATAATTCATTATATATATATTATAATTTATATTATAATTATTTTATTATATATATATATTATTGTATTGTATTTTATTGTATTTTATTTTATTTTATTTTATTTTATTTTATTTTATTTTATCTTAATAACTTATTTATATAATATATATATATATTGCTTTATTTTATTTTTTTATATTTTTTTTTCTTTTTTATTTAACGTTTTTTTTTTATATATATTTTTTTTTAGTTTTTTTATTATTTTTTTATTTTTTTTTTAGTTTTATTTTAGTTAAATATATATATAATTTTTTATATTTTTATTTTATATTTTTTATTCTTTATATATATTTTTATTTTATCAATTCTTTAAGTAGCTTTTTGTAGTTTTATTATTTTTTATTTTTTGCTTTTTTTAGTTCTTTTGTACTTTTCTGTCTCTTTTATATTTTTTATATTAATTAAAGTTTTATTAAAATATGTTTATAAATTAATAAAAAATATGATAAATGATGATTAATGTTGAACAAAAATGTTATATTTGTTTTTTTTATGTATTTTATTGATGATTGATGTTTTTTAATTAATAAAAAAAAAAAAAATTTTTTTTAAAAAAAAAAATGAAAAATAAAAATTAAAAATAATATATTATAATATATTACTCTTAATATTAAATATAATAAATAATATATCATAAATTTTATACATAATATAAAATTAATATATCACATATAACAATTTAATATATAACAAAAATAAATATTTAAAATATAAGTTATATATTATATTATATTGTATTGTATTATATTATATTATATTTTTATTATATAGATTTCTTGACTTTTTTATATTTTATATATTATAAATAAATAAATAAATAATATTGTAATAATTGTTATAATATTAAATAAATAATAAAATTATAATAAAAATAATAATTAATAAATAATAAAATTTATTATGATTAATTTATTTATTATATACAAAATATTAATTATCATAAATTAACAAAATTTGTTATTGTTATTACAAATTTATTATTTATTTATTTATTTATTTATTTATTTAATATTTACTTATTTATTTATTTATTATTTATTTATTTATTTATTTATTATTTATTTAATTAATTATTTATTTATTTATTATTTATTTATTTATTTAATATTTACTTATTTATTTATTTATTTATTTATTTATTTTACTTATTTATTTATTTATTTTACTTATTTATTTATTTATTTATTGATACATTTATATATTTATCATAAAAACCTGTCATAAAAAAATTTTTTTTTTTTTTAATAATTAATATAAATAAGGAAAAATTAATTAATTATGATATTGACATGAAATTACATGACAGAATGACAGGTAAAATTTATTATATTAAAATTTTATTCTATTTATTTTAATTTTTTTTTTTTTACATGACTTAATTTTATATAATATTTTATAATATAAAATATAAAAAAATTTTTTAACACGTAATTTAGTTTATTTATTTATTTATTTTTTTATTAAAAATATATTCTATACCAAAAACAAAGTATTAATTATTATTTCAAAATAAAAAATTAATTACTAGTATTACTAAATGTATTTAAAAATTGATTTTATTCAATATATATAAATATATGTTTAAAGTAAATCTTTGATTTAATTCAAATCTTCTAAATTATTATTTTATTATTATTATTATTATTATATGATGCTGAAATTTTCTATTATACTTGTAAAAAAAAAAGAAATTAATATTAAATTATTATTTATTTTTGTTTTGAATATAGAATATTAGTTTCTTTTGGAAGTATAATAGAAAATTTCAGTATTATATAATAATAATAATAATACTAATAATAATAAAATAACATTTATTAATGAATAATATATATACTATAATAAACCAAATTTTCAGGATGATATAAAAAATTATATATATATTGGTATAAATTTAAAATTTATAATTATAAAATATTACTATATTTCAATGATGCCATTTTTAATAATTTATATAATTATAATTACTTTTTAATCTTGTCTTAAATAAAAGATTATGTGAACCTCATTTATCTAAAATCAATGGATTTTGTATTTTATCTACTTTTTTAATGATATATCAAAATTTTAAAATAACATTTTCAGTGTGTTTATTGAAATAGATAATTTAAAAGAATTATAAATAAATATAATAAATAATAAATAATGTATAAATCATAATTAATTTAAAATTTAATATTCATTTAAAATATATTTATTATATTTCATTTTTTCTTACATTTTTTTTTTTTTTTTTTACTAATTTATTATGCTCTTTTATTAAAATAAAATAAATATTAAATGAATAAAAATTATATGTAAAATAAATAAGAAAAAAAAATAATTATAATCATTTTTTAATTTTTATTTCTTTTAAAAAGAATATTTTTGACATTATTATTAAATATATAAAGAAAAAGAAAAGAATAAAATTATTTAATAATTATGTAAATAATATTATTTAATAAACATTATATATTATTTATTTATAAATTTATTTATTTATTAATTTATTTATTTATTATTTATTTATTTATTTATTTATTATTTATTTATTTATTTATTTTTACATTTATTTATTTATTTATTTATTTATTTATTTATTTATTTATTTATTTATTTATTTTTACATTTATTTTATACATTTATTTTTTAAATTATAATAATATATTAACTGTATATTACCAAAATAGAATTTAAATAAAAGTTAAAGAATTCTTTATAATATTAATATAACTGTTACCTTAAATATATACTTGTATTTAAATAAATTTATTATACACTTAATTATTCTAAATAAGAAAAATAATGTAGTACAAGCTCATTTGTTTAACTATTTCTACAATTGTTAATATTATAAAATTGTAAATAATTTAAAAAGAAAAAGAAACAAAATATTTAAAAAAAAAAAAAAAAAAAAAAAAAAAAAAAAAAAAAAAAGCATTAATAATTTTATAAGAAAAAATGTTTATTTATATATATATATAATTCTTTTAATAATTTAATAATACTTTAACTATTAATTAAAATTTTATAATTAAACAAAAAATATCTTACATTTTATAAAAATAATAATTATACAAATTATAATTATTATAAAAAGTTTTAAAATTTTGATTTTAACTTTTTTTAAATATTATGATTAATTAATAATTCTATAAAATATAGAAAAAAAGGTTTAATAAAAATATTACATACATATTTTTATAAGAAATAATTATTGATACATCTTAAATCATATTCATATCTCTGGGTATCGAATTAAATATAGTTTATGAATTAAATAAAAAAAATGTATCCACAGTTATCCATATAAAATGAAATGAAAAAGAAAAAAAATCGTAAATAAAACATTTTTTTTCCTTCATAAAATATTTTTTATTTTATATTAATTATAAATTATATTCTAATATAATCATAAAATATATAATACAAAAAAAAAAAAAAATTGAAAAGTATTCTAATAAAATAAAAAATATTATAAAAATAGAAAAGCAAATATAATGAGGTGCTTTAAATTAGTTACTGCTATTTTATTAGCAGCTAATGCCATACTTGTTAATTCTAAAGGTAATTATTTTTATGTTTAAAAATGAATAAATAAAAAAATAATAATAAAAATAAATAATATATCTTTTTAAAAATGAATAAAATAAAAGATAAAAATATAAATAAATAAATGAGTAAATAAATAAAATATGTCTTTTAAAATAAAAAAAAAATTCTTTTTTCGTTTTTTTTTTTTTTTTTTATTTATACTAATATAATAATAACTTTTTTTATTTTATTTTTTGAATTTTTAAGTAACATTTAAGGTTATTGCTGTTTCTGGTACTCCTTATGTAGTTGTGAATAAGAAGAAATATTCTATGAAAGTTGAAGAATATCCAATTTATTCTGTTACAGTTAATGATGTTAATGCTCCAGTAGAATATCATTATATATTAGGTAGTGAAGAAGAAAAATTCACTCGTACAGCTGATAGTGATACAACTTTGAATGATTTCTTTAATAGATCAGTTACAGTTAAAAAACATCCACTTTTCCCAATGGCATATGAAACTTATTCAACTCTTAAAAAATCTAAACTTTATGATGGTATATAAATCATAATATAAAAAATTCAATAATAATTAAAAAAGAATCAATATAAAAATATTTTTAATTATTAATGATTAATTATTAATTATTAATTTGTAATAACATATAATTTATTTATAAAAAAAAAAAAAGATACTTTTGTTGCTACTTTCCTTATTGAAGGTAAAAAATCCGAAATTGATTACTTACATTCTCATCCAAATGAAGAAAAGAAATTTAATTGTACAATCACTTATGTCAGGTATTTAATTATATTTATTATTTTTTATATAATACATATAAATTATAAATATATATATATATATATAAATTATATGTATAATAAATAGTTTTTTTTTTATATAAAATAAATATTATTATTTTTAAATTATAATACAGTCCATACGGAATTAAAGTATTCCAAAATGGTGGTATTAAAATTAGTGGTCAATCAGTAAGTTTATTGATAATATAATTAAATAAATATTATAATGATTTAATTTATTAAATTTATTTAATCGTATATTAATAATACTTTCTTTCATTATTCAAAATTTATGAATCTTTTAATAATATTATATTAGACTAAATACAATAAAAAACTTAGTTATAAAATATCCGGTTTAAAATTAGATAATGATAAAGAATTATATAGTCGTACAGGTCTTAAATTAAGAGGAGAATATGGTGATCCAAGTTTCTTAAGAGAAAAAACTTATTTTGATATGTTAAATAGTCTTGGTGTTCCAACTTCTCAATCTAAATTTGCTCGTCTTTACATTAATAAAACTCCTGTTGGTTTATTCCTTGTAACCGATGATTTCTCTAATAAACATTTCCTTAAAAGTGTATTCAATAAAGGTAAAAAGTTTGAAGCTGAAAATGCTATTATTAAAGTTAATTCAGGTGGTGATTTAAGTTATAAAGGTACTTCCAAAGATGTTTTAGAACCCTATTCTTATAAAGGTGATAATGAAGCAGCTAAAGATAGTAGTAGTAAAGGTTTACAAAAAATTAAAGAACTTTTAGTTCCATTTTTGAAGGATGCTGATAATTATCCAACAAAAAAGAAGTTAAACTTTGATATTAAAGCCTTTTTAAGAGCTATGGCTTTAGAATATCTTGCTCA
Source organism: Anaeromyces robustus (assembly GCA_002104895.1). NCBI lineage: Eukaryota > Fungi > Neocallimastigomycota > Neocallimastigomycetes > Neocallimastigales > Neocallimastigaceae > Anaeromyces > Anaeromyces robustus. The sequence continues at coordinate 122,792 of MCFG01000029.1, forward strand.
TGGTACCGATAATTATTGGATGGTACAAGGTAATTATTTCATGTTTAGAAATAATGCTACTGAACAATGGCATTTTATTGATAGTGATTTTGATATGACTTTTGGTCATGGTAGTCCAGATAAATGTCTTTCAACAACTCTTGATAATTATGTTTTAGTTAAAAATAAAGGAGATTCTAGACCATTTATTGATAATATTAGAAAAGTTAAAGAAAATGATGATTATTTAAAGAGTGCTGTTAAAAGATTAGTTCAAACCGCTTTTAATATTAATGCTGCTGGTCCTCGTATTGAATCTTTTGCTGAATTAATTAAAGAAGATGCTAAATGGGATTTCGGTTTAAAAAGAATGAATACTTATAGTGGAGATCATGAAGTTAAGGATAAACCTCATACTATATCTGATTTTGAAAGAGAAACTGGTAAAACTAGTACAAGTTATCCATGGGCAATTCAAAAATGGATTCTTGATAGAAGTAAAAAAGTTGCTTCTATTTATAAATTTGATATACCATCTATGCCATTAAGTGATCTTGGTTACTTTGAACCTGAATATGAAGATAAAAAAGATAAAGATAAGGATAAGGATAAGACAACTACAATTGCTACTACAACTACTACTACAACTACTACTACTGTAAATACTCTTCCAACGGCTAATGCTGGTGCTAAATGTGGTAAAAATATTGCTATTTGTAAAGAAGGTTTATGTTGTAGTAAAAATGGTGTTTGTGGATCAACTACTGCTTATTGTGGATTAGGATGTCAAAGTGAATTTGGTAAATGTCTTCCAGTTGCTGGTTCAAGAGAAAAATGTGGTGCTAATGTAGCTGTTTGTCAAGAAGGTTTATGTTGTAGTAAATATAATTCATGTGGTTCAACTTCTAATTATTGTGGTATTGGATGTCAAAGTGAATTTGGTAAATGTCTTCCAGTTGTTGGTTCAAGAGAAAAATGTGGTGCTAATGTAGCTGTTTGTCAAGAAGGTTTATGTTGTAGTAAATATAATTCTTGTGGTTCAACTTCTAATTATTGTGGGGTTGGATGTCAAAGTGAATTTGGTAAATGTAATCCTGTTACTACTACTACTACAAAGAAAACTAGCGTTACTACAACCACAAAAACTACAATTGTAACTAATCTTCCAACTTCTAATGGAAAATGTGGACCAGGTATAGCTGTTTGTGTAGAAGGTTATTGTTGTAGTAAATATGGTTATTGTGGTAAAACACCTGATTATTGTGGTAATGGATGTCAATCTGGATATGGTAAATGTGATCCATCTCTTATTACAACAACTACAACAACTACTAAAAAAACTACTAAAATTACTAGAAAAACTACAAAAACAACTAAAAAAGTTACAACTACTAAAAAATCATCATCTTCCAATAGTGGTAAATGTGGAAGTGTATATGGTTCTTGTCCAAGTGGTTACTGTTGTAGTAAATATGGTTATTGTGGTAAATCAGATATGTATTGTTCCACTGGATGTAATAAAAGTTATGGTACATGTTGGTAGATCTAAAATTAGAAAATAAAATTTATAGTTCTCTTTTTTATTTTTTTATTTTTTTATCTTTTAAAAAATTATAAATATATATATATATATGTATGTATTTCATTAGAATAAAATAGAGTATATAATTTATAGTAAATAATAATATTTAAATATTTGAAAAAATTAATAAATAAATAAAATAATATTTTAATTTTTTTTTAATAAATAACAATGTAATAAAAAAAAAATATAAGCTATTTAATAAATAAAACTCATATATAAAATACCATTATATTATTTATTTAAATAATATTACAAAAATATGATTATTAAATTTTTCCTAACTTTAACAAAAATGATATCTTCACTATAAATATATATAATAATATATATTATTATATCATTTTTTATAGATATAGATATTTTAAATCTTCTATAATAAAAGGTGTATGTTGTACAAAATTGTAGTATAAATATTAATAAATTTATATTACAATAGTTATATTTCATATGTATTATATAGAATTGTGAATTAAATATTTTTTTTTTAAAAAATATTTTAAGTTAATTATTATAATTTAATAATTAAATAATAAATGTTATCTTACTTTTATAAATAAAATAAATATACGAATGATTTTAAAGATTTTGATTTTAACTTTCTTTAAATTATATGATTAATTAATAATTCTATTAAAAGAAAATAAAAAAAAAATTAATATTATATAATATATTCATTGTAATAATATGAAAAAGAAATTGAAACATTTGAAAATAAAAAAAATTTTTTTTCTATTATCCTTTTTTTATTTTGGGGTATCGAATAAGTTATTTAATTGATATAATAAGTATAAATTTTTTAGAAAACTACCTATAAATTAAAAAAAAAAAAAAAAAAAAAGTATAAAATATTTTTTATTTTATAAAAAGAAATTTTAAAAAAAAAAAAAAAAAAAAAAAAATAAATATAAAAAATATAATAAAATAAATATACTTTTAAAAGAAAAAAAAATAAACATGAGGTATTTTAAACTTGTAACTGCTTTTTTATTAGCAGTAAATACCTTACTTGTTAGTTCTAAAGGTAATTATTTTTATTTTATTTAAAAAGCATTTTCATGAATCAAAACTAGATTAAATATATATATATATTAGTTATTTATTTTTAAATATTAAATAGAAATTTATAATATCATTATACTTTTTTTTAAATATTAAAAATTATTATTTATATAAATATTATATTTTTTTATAATACAATTTTCTCATAACCTTTTAGTAACCTTTAAGGTTATTGCTGTTTCTGGTACTCCTTATGTAGTTGTAAATAAGAAGAAATATTCTATGAAAGTTGAAGAATATCCTATATATTCTGTTACTGTTGATAATGTTAATGCTCCAGTAGAATATCATTATATATTAGGTAGTGAAGAAGAAAAATTTACTCGTACGGCCGATAGTGATACAACTTTAAATGATTTCTTTAATAGATCAGTTACAGTTAAAAAACATCCACTTTTACCAATGGCATATGACACTTTATCAACTCTTAAAAAATCTAAACTTTATGATGGTAAATAATAATAATAATAATAAATAATAATATTAATAACTAATAATAATAATAATAACATTATTATTATTATTATTATTATTATTATGGTTTTAATGATTTTTAAACCATAATTAAAAATATAAATAATATTATTAATTTTATATAAATAAATAATAATTTATTTTTTTAATATATAATGAATTTATAATTTTTTTTATAAAAAAAAAAAAAAGATACATTCGTCGCTACTTTCCTTATTGAAGGTAAAAAATCTGAAATTGATTATTTACATGCTCATCCAAATGAAGATAAAAAATTTAATTGTACAATTACTTATGTCAGGTATTTATATTTATATTTATATATCAATAATAAAAAAAATATATTAATATAAATATAAATATTATATTTTTCAAAAAAAAAAAAATAATAATAATAATAATTATTTTTAAACTATAATAATTTTTATAATATAGTCCATATGGAATCAAAGTATTCCAAAATGGTGGTATAAAAATTAGTGGTCAATCAGTAAGTTTATTGATAAAATAATTAAATAAATATAATTATTATCTAATTTATCATATATTAATTATATATTATTAATACTTTTTTTTTCATTTTTTTAATTTAATTTTTAATAAATATAAATTTAGACTAAATACAATAAAAAACTTAGTTATAAAATATCCGGTTTGAAATTAGATAATGATAAAGAATTATATAGTCGCACAGGTCTTAAATTAAGAGGAGAATATGGTGATCCAAGTTTCTTAAGAGAAAAAACTTATTTCGATATGTTAAATAGTCTTGGTGTTCCAACTTCTCAATCTAAATTTGCTCGTCTTTACATTAATAAAACTCCTGTTGGTTTATTCCTTGTAACTGATGATTTCTCTAATAAACATTTCCTTAAAAGTGTATTTAATAAAGGTAAAAAGTTTGAAGTAGAAAATGCTATTATTAAAGTTCATTCTGGTGGTGATTTTAGTTATAAAGGTGATGATAAAGCATCTTTAGAAAAATATGAATATAAAGGAGATAATGAAGAAGCTAAAGAAAGTAGTAGTAAAGGTTTAAAAAAAGTTAGAGAACTTGTAGTTCCATTAATGAAAGAAATTGCTTCTTATCCAGAAACAAAAAAAATAAATCTTGATGTTAAATCCTTTTTAAGAGCTATGGCTTTAGAATATCTTGCTTATGGTACCGATAATTATTGGATGGTACAAGGTAATTATTTCATGTTTAGAAATAATGCTACTGAACAATGGCATTTTATTGATAGTGATTTTGATATGACTTTTGGTCATGGTAGTCCAAGTAAATGTGTTTCAACCACTCTTGATAATTATGTTTTAGTTAAGAATAAAGGAGATTCTAGACCATTTATTGATAGTATTAGAAAAGTTAAAGAAAATAATGAATATTTAAAAAGTGCTGTTAAAAGATTAATTCAAACCGCTTTTAATATTAATGCTGCTGGTCCTCGTATTGAATCTTTTGCTGAATTATTAAAAGAAGATGCTAAATGGGATTTCAGTTTAAAAAGAATGAGTACCTATAGTGGAGATCATGAAGTTAATGATAAACCTTATACTATATCTGATTTTGAAAGAGAAACAGGTAAAACTAGTACTAGTTATCCATGGGCAATTCAAAAATGGATTCTTGATAGAAGTAAAAAAGTTGCTTCTATTTATAAATTTGATATACCATCTATGCCATTAAGTGATCTTGGTTACTTTGAACCTGAATATGAAAATAAAAAAGATAAAGATAAGGATAAAGATAATGATAAGACAACTACAGTTGCTGCTACTACAACTACTACAACAACTACTACTACTGTAAATACTCTTCCAACGGCTAATGCTGGTGCTAAATGTGGTAAAAATATTGCTATTTGTAAAGAAGGTTTATGTTGTAGTAAAAATGGTGTTTGTGGATCAACTACTGCTTATTGTGGATTAGGATGTCAAAGTGAATATGGTAAATGTCTTCCAATTGCTGGTTCAAGAGAAAAATGTGGTGCTAATGTAGCTGTTTGTCAAGAAGGTTTATGTTGTAGTCAATATAATTCATGTGGTTCAACTTCTAATTATTGTGGGGTTGGATGTCAAAGTGAATTTGGTAAATGTAATCCTGTTACTACTACTACTACAAAGAAAATTAACATTACAACAACAACCACAAAAACTACAATTGTAACTAATCTTCCAACTTCTAATGGAAAATGTGGACCAGGTATAGCTGTTTGTGTAGAAGGTTATTGTTGTAGTAAATATGGTTATTGTGGTAAAACACCTGATTATTGTGGTAATGGATGTCAATCTGGATATGGTAAATGTGATCCAACTCTTATTACAACAACTACAACAACTACTAAAAAAACTACTAGAACTACTAAAATTACTAGAAAAACTACAAAAACAACTAAAAAGGTTACAACTACTAAAAAATCATCATCTTCCAATAGTGGTAAATGTGGAAGTGTATATGGTTCTTGTCCAAGTGGTTATTGTTGTAGTAAATATGGTTATTGTGGTAAATCAGATATGTATTGTTCCACTGGATGTAATAAAAGTTATGGTACATGTTGGTAGATCTTAGATCTAAAATTAGAAAATAAAATTTACAGTTTTCTTTTTTATTTTTTTCTTTAATTTTTATTTTTTTCTTAAATATATATATATACATTTAGAATGAAATATAGTATATAATTATTATTAATAAATATTATTAAATAAATATTAGTTTTAAAAGATATAAAAAGAATTTATATTAAATTAGATTATAATGTATAATAAAAAAGAAAAATATAGATTATATTTTAACCTTTTGATAAAAAATATTATATATATTAAAAAATATGATTTATATTAAATAAATAAACTCATATAAAATATGATTATTATGTTATTTATATATATTAAGAAAATATATATATATATATATATATATTTTTTTTTAATTTTTCATTTTTAATTTTTTAAAAAATGATATATATGTTATATGTTATCAATATTTTATCCTAAAAATGTTGTACAAATTCTCAAAAATATTTTACTCTAAATAATAAGCTATTAAAATGAAATAATTATTCAAATTATTTAATTTTAAAGCAGAGAAAAAAAAATAAAAAGACTTAATAAAATTTATTATATTTATATTTATTACAAAAAGAAAGAAAAATTGGTAAATTTGAAAATAAAAAAAAAAAAAAAACCTCTAAAATTTTCTTTTTATTTCTGGGAACGAATGAATTTCAATTTAAAAATAAAATAAAATAAAAATTTTCCTATAAATTAGATTTAATTAATAATATATTTTTACATAACAAAAACCTTTTTTAATTTTTTAAGATAAAATTTATAAAAGTTTTAATGAATTAAAAAAAATATATATATCTATATATATTAGAAAAATAACTATAATGAAGTGTTATAATATTACAACTGCTATATTATTAGCAGTTAATGCCTTATTTGTTCATTCTAAAGGTAATTATATTTGAAAATAATAATTACCTTTATGATGCTACAAATAACTTATGTAGTACAAATTCACAAATTCTTTAAATTATTAAATCAAACAATTAAATCAAATAATTAAAATGTTCAAAAAAACAATAGTTATTAAAAAAAATATATATATATATAAATATAAAGTTGTTATATGTAAATTATCTTAATTCAAAGTTTTTTAAAAAAAGTTTTATATATTAAATTATAATCAGTATAAATATTTAATTTATAAAATTTAGGTAAAATAAAAAAAAAATTTTTTTTTTAAAACATTAAAAATTATTATTTAAATTTTATATAACTTCTTAGTAATATTTAAAGGTTATTACTATATCTGCTACTTTTTCTTTAGTTGTGAATAAAAAGAAATATTTTGTGAAGGTTGAAGAATATCCTATTTATTTTATTACAGTTGATGATGTTAATCTCTAGTAAAAATATCAATAAATTTTAGGTAATGAAGAAGAAAAAATCATTCGTATGACTGAGAGTGATACTAGAAAAAAGTTAGAGAACTTTTAGTTCCATTTATAAAAGAAATTGCTTCTTATCTAGAAACAAATAATTATATTTGAAAATGTAGTTCAAATATAATTATTTGTATAGAAGAAGGTTTATATTGTAATAACTATGATTACTGTGGTTCAATACCTGATTATTGTGGTAAAGAATGTCAAATTAGATATGGTAAATGTGATACTACAACAACAACAACAACAACCAAAAAAAACGACGACAACTAAAAGCAACATCAACTTCTAAAAAAACAACATCTACTAAAAAAAATTACAACGACTAAAATATCTTTAACCATGAATAGTAGTAAATATGGGAAATGCATATGGTTCATGTTCAAGTGATTTTTACTATTTTAATAAATGTTAAATATAGTTATTGTGATAAATCAAATTTATACTGTGCTTTCGGTTGTAATAAAAAAAAACGTGGAACATATTAGTAGATCTAAATTAGAATAAAAATCTCGATTTTCATTTTATATATATATAAATATATATCTTTAAAAATTACATATAATGTATAATTAAATATAGAAAATAATAATAAAAAAATTATTAGATATATATAATAAAAACTTTTAACTTAAATCAATTCTACTTAAATAAATGTTTAGTTTGAATCATATACTTTAATTATTTGTATTATATTTTTGTTATGATCGATCTATTAATATTAATTATTTACATATTTTATTTATATAATAAGTAAGATTTATATATTTATATAAAAAAAATGATTAAATAAAAAACTTTAAAATCTATGATTAATATAAAATAAAATTTAAAATAAGAATAACCAATAGATGAAAAAATCTAAAACACTTTTTTAAGTACAGTGTTTTTTTTTTTTTTTTTTTTTAATTATTTAATTTTTATATTTTTTTTTTACTACAATATTTATACATACAAAAAAAAATGAATTATATTAGACAAAGTATAAATACATTAATGAATAATGAAAAAAGAAAATTAAATATTAAATCAATAAATTCTTATTTTAAATCTAATTATATAGATTCATCAACTCTATTAAATATTGAACCTCAAATCAATAATATAACTAATGATAATAGTAGTAAATATGATAAAAGATATACCTTTTCATCGATTTCAACGAAAACCTATAGTTTAAATTCAGTTGGATTAATTATTGTTTATGGAATAGCTTTTGTAGTTTTTTTTGCTATTTTATTGGTTTTAATATTAATAATGAGAAATTATTTAATTGAAAAAAAAAGAAATCAAATTGGCATAGAAGATGATAATAATCAAGATAATAGCAATAATAATAATAGCAATAATAATAATAATAACAATAATAATAATAATAATAATGAAATAAATTCATATCCTCAAAATTTAGAAAATCAACATAATATAGATGTAATAACAACAGTATCATCATCATCATCATCACCTACAACACAAAATTATAATAATAATAATAATAATAATAATAATAATAATTATAATAATTATTATTATATTTCATCACAAACGAATCATCAACCTCAAAATTATTATCCTCTACAGCAAGGTTATAATCCCACTCTATAATTTTAATGAAACTTCTTTAAAAAAATATTTATATATGTATATATTTATATATTTTTTTAAAAGAAATACGTTCAGAAAAAAAAAAATATATATATATATATATATATTTTATTTTATTTTTTAATTTATTATTTTGTAAAAAAAATAATAAAATAAAATAAAATAAAATTAATTAAAATTTATTTATTTATATTCTAATAAACGATCTTATTATTATAATTAATTTATTTATGATATATATAACAAAAAAAAAAATTTATAATAATAATATTATTATTATTAAAATAATTATAATTATAATAATAATTAATCTTTTCGAAAATACAACGAATATTCAAATAAATAACAAAAAATAATAATAATGTTAATAATTAAAGTTGATTTTTTTAATATTTTATTTTAACTTTAACTTTATTCTTATTTATTTATATATTTATTTACTTATTTACTTATTTACTTGATAAAATTTCTTTTTTTTAAAAAATTATGCATATATAAATAAAAAATTAAAATAGATAGAAAAAATAATAATATTAAAAAAAAAAGATATTAATATTATTTCCTGTTATAAAATCATCATTGTTATAATATCTATTATCTAATTATTTTCAATTAGTATTAAAAAAAATTAATAAATAAAATATATATATATATATATGTTAAAATAAAAAAAAATAAAAAAAAATTAGAATAAAAAAAAAAAAAAAAAAAAGTTAAAATAATGTATAAAAAAAAATCCTCCACCGGAAAAACCTGAACAAGAAGATATTATATGGTTATCATTTTTATATTGTTTAGCCATTATATATATTAGTGCTACTTTTTGTGTAATAATATGTATTATTAGAGATTGTATAACAAAAAGAAAGGAAAGAATTGGACTTGAAAATAGGGAAGTTTATATATATACTAGATATGTTCCTGAATTAAACCCAGATGAAAATGATATAGAAAATAATTATAATAATAATAATAATAATATACCCTCAAGAAGAAATAATTCAAATTATTATTATATATATGAAAATAAACTTTACCCTTCAAATAATAATTATAAAAGATATAATAATAATAATAATAATAATAATAATAATAATAATAATAATAATAATAATAATAATAATAATAATAATCATTCATCTCAAAGACAATATGAACATGGATATGTACCACCACCATCACCACCACCCCAAGGACATTCAAGATATTCTAATATAACATCATTATATCGACCACAAAGACATAATAGTTGTCCAAATATAAATTCACCTCTATTAGATGATAATATTCCATCATCATCATCACCAGAAAATATCAATGAAAATTATAATATTAATACCAATACCAATACCAATACCAATATTAATAGAAATAGAAATATAAATACAAATAAAATAAATCCTGAAATGAATATGAATATCAACAGACAATATTAGAATAACAAAAAAAAATTCTTATCTCTTAATACTTGATAAATTTTTTTTTGTTTGTATTTTCTTTTATTTTTTATTTTAAAGTTAGATATATGTAATGCACATAAATAATATTAATAAAATATAACATATTTAAAAAAAATAATTTTATATCTTTATATATATATAATTTATAATTATTAATATACCATAAAAAAAAATAAGAAATAAAGATTTTTTTAGAAAAATATATAGTAATATATATAGATTAAAATATTATAATAATAAAATCATATATATAATACTTTTATTTTAATATATATTTAAAATAAAAATAAAAAAAAATAATAAATAAAAGCATAAATATATACATTAAATAATAACATCATCATTTTTATTATTACTGTTATTGTTATTATTATTATTATTATTATTATTATTATTATTATTAAATACATAATTATTATATAGAATTACTTATTTATAATTTATCAAGGATTATAAGATTTTATATTACATATTTTTTTATTAAAAAAAATAAACAAGTTCTTTTTTCTTATTAAATAATAATAATAATAATTTTTTTTATTAATTATTTTTTAATATTTATATTAATATGTATATCCAAAACATAAAAAAAAATAATAAATAAATAATAAATAATAAATAAATAAATTATAAATAAAACTAAAACAAAGATAAACACAAAAAAATCTATTTTATTATTATTATATATATTAAAAATTTTATTTATATTTATTTTAAACCCAAAAAAAAAAAATTTTTTTTTATTTATTTATTAATATTTATCTTTTATCTTTCGACTTGTTGTATTGTTGTATTGCTGTATCATCCATAAAGATAAGGAATATTTTTTTTCATTTTTGAAAAAAAAAAAAAATAATAATAATAATAATAAAAAATAATAATAAAAAGGTAAAAATAAATAATAATATAATATCCTTTGAACAAAAAAGATTTTTTTGTTATTATTTAATATTAAATAATAAAATTATAAAAAAAAAATAATTACATATAATATAAATATTAAATAACAATTTATAAAATTTTGTATTATCTATAAATATATAAAAATATTTTAGTAAATACTTTAAGAAATAAAACAATAATAATAATAATAAAAGAAATAGAAAAAAGAATTATAGAAGTAATATTTTTTATTTTATTTTATTTTATTTTATTTTATTTTTATTTTATTTTTATTTCAATATTCCTTTATTATTATTATTATTATTATTATAAATATTAAATTATTAAATAATTTCATCAATACTATTAGATAAAAACTAACCTTGAAAATTTTATTATTATTTATATAATAATAAATTAATAAATTAAAAAGATGTAATTACTCTCTATACCAACATAAATAATAGAAAATTTTATTATTAAAATGTAAATAAAGAATAAATAAATAAATAAATAAAAATTATCTATTATTTTATTTTATGGTAATTTTCAAAACTAATTGATTTAAAAATAAATAAAAAAAAAGAAAGATCACTTAAAAATAATTACTAATTGAAACTTCTTTTTTTATTCGTTTTAAATAAATAAACAAATAATTTATATTATATAATCATATAATATTTATAATAAAATATATATATATATAAATTTATATAAAATTAATTAATAAAGAAAAAGAAATTATAATTATGAAAAAAAATAATTAATTTAACACATGTAACACATTTTCTCTAATTTAAATGTAATATTTTTATTTTATTTTTTTATTATAAAAATTTACAATTTTTTTTTTTTATTTTTATTTTTTAATTTTTTAATTGCAATTAATTTTTTTTTGTACAATTTTAATTTATTTTTTACATTTGTTTATTTTTATTTTTTTTTTTTTTTATTTTGATTGTTTTTCTTAATTTGTTTTTTTATTATCCCTTTTTTTTTTAAATTTTCAAGTTTTTCATTTTTTTTTTTATCCTTTTTACATTATTTTTTTATTTATTTATTTGTTACTTTATTTTTTGATATATATATTTTATTATTGAATTTACTTCTTGTCCTTAGAGTGACGGTCACCAACTTGGAAGTCCTTAGAGTTAGCAAACATGTAACTAACGGAAATTGGATCTTCACCAGTTAATTTCTTGAAGTCATCAGTAAAGACGGCAAACTTTTCTAAACGAATAGCTTTACCAAAGGAAACCATACCATCACTACAGAATGGGGCTTCACTACCATCTTGGAATTTACCATCAGTAGTTCTTGGAATACCCATGGAATCAAAGACCTTGTAGTTTTCTTCATCGGAAATTTCAACATAGGTAACGTTGTTTCCAGTTTCCTTGTTACCAATATTAACGAATTCACCAATAGTTAAAAGTTCCTTACCGTTAATATCAAGAGTAGCATGACTGTATTCCTTGTGCTTGTGAAGAGCGTAAGCTAAAGCTTTAGCACAGTCCTTTCTTGAAACAAAGGCCATATGACCATTACCCATATTGTTGGCAAGTGGCATCTTCATGTTAACATAGGTGAAGTAGTTAGTAACCATAGCCTCAGCGAATTGTGAGTTACGAAGGAAAATGTAATCAAGACCAGAGTCCTTGATATAGTTTTCAGTGTAAATGTGATCAAGCTTTTCCATAGATGGGTTAGTTTCATCACCAGCATTAGCTAATGAAGTGTAAACAATTTTCTTAACGTTAGCCTTTTTAGCAGCGTCAACAGCATTTCTATGAGCAGCTTGTCTCTTTTCTCCAACAAATGGCATTGAAATAATACCAACAGCTTCAGCATTAGCAAAAGCTTTTTCTAAATTGTCAGAATAATTAAAATCAACGACATGAGTTTCAATTCCCATATCAGCATATGGTTTTAAAGTGGCTTCACTAGTAGCACAGAAAATTAAGTTGCTCTTGTCTTCTAAAGTAAGAATAACTTTAGCAGCAACACTACCGAGATTACCACCAACACCAGCAATTAATAATTTACCCATATTGAATTGATTTTAATTTTGAAATTACTTTTTTTTTATTTATTTAAAAAAAAATATAATTTTTATTTTTCTTGAAGAATAAAAAAGAAAAAAGAAAAAAAAAAATAAACAAAAAAAAATTTTTTTTCCCTTTTTATTTAATAAATAAATAAATTAATAAATAATTAAACAATGATATTATCAATTATTTCATTAATTTTTTTTTTAATTTTATTGTTGAACAAATATGGATGATCAAATAACACAACATAAATATTTTAATAAATTATAACTTAATAAAATAAAATAAAATAAAAATAAAATAAAATTAATAAATATTTAAATAATATTATAAATATAATATAATAAATATAATATAATAAATATAGTAAATATAATAAATATAATATAATAAATATAATATAATAAAATTAATTTATTGATATTATTATATATTATTATATAATATTATATATTAATTTTATTAAGCTATAATATAATATGTAATAATAGAATAAAATATAATAAAATATAATGTTATAATATATTTTTTATATATTATTATTTTTATAATTAATATATTAATATATTAATTTATTATTCTAAAAAAAATATGCTTTTTTTAATTTTTAATTCAAGTTCCAAACAATAATTATTAATTGTTAGGTGCTGCTTTCTTGATTAAAAAATAAAAAAAATTAAAATAGTTTAAATAAATAAATAAATAAATAAATAAATAAATTTTAAATGTAACCAATCAGGTTAAATAATGTAATAATAATATAAATAATAATCAAAGAAGAAATAATAAATATTACTTTTTTACTCCTTATAATGAATAAATAAATGAATAAGTAAATAAATAAATAAATAAAATAAATGAATTAATAAATATTATGTAAATAAATATTAAAAATTAATATATATAAATTAATAATAATAATGAATAATAATAAAAATAATAAATAATTAATAATTAACCACATGGAAAATAGATTTCATGTTAAAGCTTTTTTTTTTATTTTATAAAATTTTATTATACTAATTATTAATTTGAATATTTTCATAAAATTATATTATTATTAATTTTTATAGATATCAAATATCTAGTTATTTTATTTTATTTTATAACTATTTATTTTTTTTTTAATTTCTTTATTATGATTAATTCTTTACTATGTTGTCTTTTCTGTTATTTTTTTTTTATTTTACATTTAAAAAATGTTTTTTTTTATTTTTTTATTTTTTATTTAATTAATTTGAAATTGAAATAAAAAAAAAAAAATACAAAACAAAACTTTAATTATTATTAAATTCATAAAAAATTACTTATAAAAATTAATTAATCAAAATGTAAAATGTAAAGTAATTATTAAACTTTAAAAATGTTAAAAAAAATTTTTTTCATATTTATACATAAATAGTTATTATTAAAAAAAATATTAAATAAATAAATAAATAAATATGTTAATAAATAAATAAAATAATAAATAAATAAATATGGTAATAAATATATAAATAAATAAATGAATGAATGAATAGTATCTCTTATCTATTAATTATCATACCATTTTCTTTTAATGAATGAATATTTTTATCTCTTTATTTTTTATATATTTACTTAAGGAAAAAAAAAAATAAAGTTTTAAATAATAAGAATTATACATTTTTCTTAGAATGAAAAATACTTATTTAAAAATAAAAACAAGAAATATAATAATAATAATTTGTTCCAAAATATAAAAAAAAAAAATAATTCATTTTCAATTAATTATCATAAAAAGTAATATTAAAAAATTAAATATTAAATCTATTCTTCTTAATACGAAATGTTTTTTTTTCTTTATTAATTCTTTCCATATTAGTTTATCACATGTTTATTTTTTTTTTTTTTTTGTTTTTATGTTTTTTTTTTTTTTAAAAAAAAAAATTCCTTTAAAACTTACCATCAAACCATTAATAAATTAAAATAGTTGATTAATTAAAAAAAGCAAAAATAAAAAAAAAGAGGAAAAATTAATAAGAATATGAATAAATAGAATAAATTAATTAAAAAAAAAGTAAAATAAAATAAAATAACTAAAAAAAAAGATATTATTTAATGTTTATAATAGTAATAATAAAAATAATAAATATATATATTCTTTTATAATTGAATTAATTCTCTATAAAAAAAATATAGATATTAATTCTTTCATAATATTTTTAGTCCTTTATTTTTTTTTTTTTTTAATATATCTCTTATTAGTTATTCCTTGACAACAGCTGGTATACAATGATGATATATAAATTATATAAAAAAGAAAAAAAAATATTAATATGGAATTTTTAATATGAAAATTTCAACCAATAAAATAGCAATCAAAAATAAAAAAAAATTGAAATGTAAATGTACCCAATATATATATAGATATGGGTATGTTAATAAAGGAAAAAAATAAATAAAATATAATATTCAAATAATTTAAGATTATAATATTCAATAATGATATAACATTTACATAATCTAAAATATTTTATTATTATTATTATTATTATTATTATTATTATTATTATTAATGATTATTATTTAATAATATTTCTCCCTTTTTATACATTCGTATATAAAATGTATTTATTGTACATTCAAATTCGTTATAATATTGTATTAATAAAAAAATTATATATATAGCATTCTTTTTTTTATTAAAAAAATCTTTTTACTGGAATTTTTGTCAACAATCTTTTTTTTTTTTTTCATTAAAATAAATAAAAATAAAATATTTAATTATAATATAGTTAATCAACTCATATTGAAAAATAATTTATATTTAAAAAAAAAAAAAAGAAATTTATGATATAATAAATTTTATTATTAATTAAAAGAAAAGATAAATACGAAGAAGAAAAAGAAAAAAAAAGAAAAAAGAAAAAAGATTTATAATAAATTTTTTTTAATTATTATAAATAGAAAAATAAATAAAAATAATGATGTATAACTAGTGACAATGATACTCATAATAAATAATGCTGGGATTTAAGTAATCATATTATTTTTCTTATATACACTTTATAATAAAAAATTAAATAATTAAAAAAGGAAAACAAAAATTAAATATACATATTTTTAATATTTTATAATATTAAAAAAAATTATACATAATAAATCAGTTTATTATTAATACATAATTATAAAAAAAATATATATATATTAAATAAATATATATAACATATTCTTTTTTCATTACTTTTTTTTGTAAGCATTTTTTTTTTATTTGAAATAATATATATTATATATTTTAATAATAATATATATATATATTTATATATTATTATTTTAATTATTATTAATAATAAAACAAAGATAAACACAAAAATAATAAAAAAAGATATTTATTCATTGTGTATCCTATAATTATTAAAATAATTAAATTATTAAATTTATGGGTTAAATATATTAAAAATAAATAAATAATAAATAAATAAATAATAAATACTAATATAATAAACAAATAAATAATAAATAAATAAATAAATAAATAATAAATGCTAATATAATAAACAAATAAATAATAAATAAATAAATAATATAATAATTAGATAATAATTATAATTAATTAATAAATAAATAAATAAATAATAAAAAAATAAAAAAATATTAAAAAATAAACAATATTATATAAGATTTTATAAATGATATTAAAAGTGCTATTATATTAAATACATAATAAAAAAATCTTATATAAGAATAATAATAATAAAAGTCAAATAATTTAACAATATAAATCATAAAAAAATAAATTGTTTTTTTATTTTGAATTAAAAATAAATATATAAACAAAAAAGTATAAATCAATTAATTATTATAAACTTCCATTTAAAATTACATTACATTATTATATTTCTATAAGATAATGAAATTTCATTCATATTCATAAACAAAAACAATTTTATAGATATTTGGATTTTATATTATTTTTTTTTTTTTATTTTATTTATATATAGGCTTTTTTTTTTTTTTTGTACAATTTTAATTTATTTTTTACATTTGTTTAATTTTTTTTTTATTTTATTTTTTTTGATTGTTTTTTTTTTAAATTGTTTTTCTATTGTCCCTTTTTTTAAATATTTCTAGTTTTTTCATTTTTTTTATCCTTTTTATATTATGTTTTTATTTATTTATTTATGATGTATTTATTTATTGGATATATATATATATATATTATTGAATTTACTTCTTGTCCTTAGAGTGACGGTCACCAACTTGGAAGTCCTTAGAGTTAGCAAACATGTAACTAACTGAAATTGGATCTTCACCAGTTAATTTCTTGAAGTCATCAGTAAAGACGGCAAACTTTTCTAAACGAATAGCTTTACCAAAGGAAACCATACCATCACTACAGAATGGAGCTTCACTACCATCTTGGAACTTACCATCGGTAGTTCTTGGAATACCCATGGAATCAAAGATCTTGTAGTTTTCTTCATCGGAAATTTCAACATAGGCAACATTGTTTCCAGTTTCCTTGTTACCAATATTAACGAATTCACCAATAGTTAAAAGTTCCTTACCGTTAATATCAAGAGTAGCATGACTGTATTCTTTGTGCTTGTGAAGAGCGTAAGCTAAAGCTTTAGCACAATCCTTTCTTGAAACAAAGGCCATATGACCATTACCCATATTGTTGGCAAGTGGCATCTTCATGTTAACATAGGTGAAGTAGTTAGTAACCATAGCCTCAGCGAATTGTGAGTTACGAAGGAAAATGTAATCAAGACCAGAGTCCTTGATATAGTTTTCAGTGTAAATGTGATCAAGCTTTTCCATAGATGGGTTAGTTTCATCACCAGCATTAGCTAATGAAGTGTAAACAATTTTCTTAACGTTAGCCTTTTTAGCAGCGTCAACAGCATTTCTATGAGCAGCTTGTCTCTTTTCTCCAACAAATGGCATTGAAATAATACCAACAGCTTCAGCATTAGCAAAAGCTTTTTCTAAATTGTCAGAATAATTAAAATCAACGACATGAGTTTCAATTCCCATATCAGCGTATGGTTTTAAAGTGGCTTCACTTGTAGCACAGAAAATTAAGTTGCTCTTGTCTTCTAAAGTAAGAAGAACTTTAGCAGCAACACTACCGAGATTACCACCAACACCAGCAATTAATAATTTACCCATATTGAATTGATTTTAATTTTGAAATTACTTTTTTTTTTATTTATTTAAAAAAAAAATATAATTTTTATTTTTCTTGAAGAATAAAAAAAGAAAAAAGAAAAAAAGAATAAACAAAAAAATTTTTTTTTACCCTTTTTATATATTTAATCAATAATCAATAATCAATAATCAATAATAATAAAATGTTATTATTTATTAATAATTTATTTTATTTTAATTTATTTTTATTGATTTGTTTATTATTTAATTATTAATTTTTAATTTTTTATTATTTTTTTTCTATTTTTTTTTTTTTAATTTCCTTTTTAATAAGATTTGTTCAACCAAAAATATTAATAAAAATGGATGATCAAATAACACAAACAGGAGAAAAAGGCCAAGATGGGTATGTGTGGAATGTAACATAAAATACATGAAATGAAAAATAACAATTTTTTTTTATAATATATTTTTATTATTTAATGTTAATTTAATTTAATATAATATATCAAATATAAATTAGTATAACATAATTTAATATAACATTAAATAGATTTTAATATATATTATAATAACAGATAATAAATATAATAAATATTATTTAATTCTTTTTTTATATATATCATATATTATATATATTATATATATATTATATTATATTATTTATAATAATATTTTTTTTTTAAAAAAAATATGCTTTTTAAAATCAAATCACAATAATGAATAATAATGAATAATAATGATTAAATGATTAAATAAATGAATAATAAATAAATAATATAATAATAAATATAAATAATAAATAAAAAATAAAATATAATATAAATAAACAATAATGTAAATAAATTATTTATTTTTTATTTATATTATTTGTTTTCTTTTTTTATTTTCTATTCTATTTTTTATTTTCTTTATTTTCTTTATTTGATACGGTTAATTTTTTTTTTATATGTTGTCTTTTCCCTAAATTCTTTTTTTTTTCTCTAGGGTTTTTTTTTTTTTTTTTTTTTTTTTTAGGTTCTTTTATACATTTAAAAAATGTTTTTTTTTATTTTTTATTTTTTATTTAATTAATTTGAAATTGAAATAAAAAAAAAAAATACAAAACAAAACTTTAATTATTATTAAATTCATAAAAAATTACTTATAAAAATTAATTAATCAAAATGTAAAAATGTAAAGTTATTATTAAACTTTAAAAATTTTTATTTATATTTATACATAAATAGTTATGATTAAAAAAAATATTAAATAAATAAATAAGTAAATAAATATATAAATATTAAATAAATAAATAATTAATAAACATAAATAAATAAATATTTTAATGAATTAATGAATAAATAAATATATAAGTAAGTAAATAAATATAATAATTAATAAATAAATAGATAAATATATAAATGAGTAAATAAATAAATATATTAATGAATAAATAAATAATGAATAAATAAATTAATAAATAAGTAAATAAATATAATAATTAATTAATAAATAAATATATAAATAAGTAAATAAATATAATAATTAATAAATAAATAAATAAATAAATAAATATATAAATGAGTAAATAAATAAATATATTAATGAATAAATAAATAATGAATAAATAAATTAATAAATAAATAAATAAATAAATAAATATAAATATATATATACCGTTTAAATTAAATATCTCATATTTGATAGTTTTTTTTTAAAATAATAATAATTTAAATAAAAAGAAAACTTTTAAAGGAGTAAAAATAATTAGAATAATAATTTATTATTATTCCTTTTAATATGATTAATTACTTTTAATTACTATTAATATATTATATTTAAATGTCTTTTTATTTTTATTAATTTTAATTATTTAAATATATTATATTTTTTTTTATAATTTTTATTTTAAAATTGATTTTATATTTTACATTCTAAGAAACGAAAAAAAAAAATTATTATTATTCAATACTTCATATACTTTTAATACACTTAATCTCTTCATTTCTTTTTTACATAAATATATAAAAGAAATAAAGAGATTAAGTATTAAATAATAAAAAATTTCATATTTTTATATATTAATAAATAAATCATTTTCAATTAACTATTAACAAAAATATTAAATCTATTCTTTTGAATAAAATGTGTTTTTTTTTTTTTGTTTGTTTGTTTGTTTTTCTTTTTGTTTTTATTAATTTTTTCATATTAATTTATCACACGTTTTTTTAATGCTTTTTTTTTTTTTAATAAAAAAAATATTCCTTAAAACTTAACCATTAAACTATTAAACTATTAAACTATTAAACTATTTAAATTTAAGGTAACAAAATAGTTAAATTAAAAATATATATATATATATTTAATAAATAAAAAATAATAAAAAAATATTTAATAAATAAAAAATTGATGATCAAACAGGAGAAAAGGCCAAGAATTTTATATTCCTATTAATTTTTCCCTTTTTTAAATAAATTAAAATATGAATAAATTAAGCAAAATTAAAAAAAAAAAAGTGATTAAATAAGAAAAAAAAAATTTTTTTTTTTCATTAGTATTATTACTTAATAAATATTTAATAATTATAATAATATTATATATTTATATGTTAACCCTTTTATATGATTTTAATAATTCATTATAAAAAAAATAATAATAATAATAAATATTAATTTTTTTTTCATAATCCTTTTATCTTTAATAAATATATATATTTAGTTATTCTTTGATAGTGAATAATGTTAAAAAATTCATGTTAAAATAATTATGATTGTTCATACTGTATTACTGATTTTAATAAAAATTGTGGAACATATTGGTAGATCTAAATTAAAATATAAACATTGTTTTCCTTTTCTTTTCTTTTCTTTTCTTTTCTTTTCTTTCTTTCTTTCTTTCTTTTTTTTATCTATTTCTTTAAAAATAAACAATTTTAATTAAATATTAAATCTTAAATATAATTATATATAATGTATATAATAGTATTTAAAAAGAATTTTTTTTATTTTTAGAAATAATAATATAAAATAACCTTTTAATATTAATTAATAATAAACAATTTTTCTGTAAAAATTATCATTTTATATTTTTTGTTTTTATTTTTTTTAATTCTCCAAATTTTAATTTAAATATAGTTAATTACTTATAATAAGTAAATACTTTTTTTTTTTTTTAAACAATTTTAATTATTATTATTATTATTATTATTATTTATAAAAAAAAAAATTTCTTGATTTTTTAAAAACTTTATAAAATAAAATATAAATCAATAATAAATCAATAATAATTAATCCTATTTAGTTATGATTAAATTTATTATAGTAGATTTATTTTAATATATGATATTAAAATTTACTTTCTGTATTTAAATATGAAATTTATTTTATATTATTTTATTAAATCTTTTTTAAAAAAAGAGTTACATTTCATATAAAAAAAAAAAATTAGAAACAATTTATACAAAAATAAACCTAAAAATTATATCATACTTTAAATAATTGTAAAAAGAGAACATTTTAATTTTTTTTATTTTAATTATTAAATTTATTATTGGACAACCATATTCATTTAAATAATAAATAGGTTAGATTAGACACATATTATTTTGATTTTGATTTGAATAAATAAACTTATAAAAATAAATTGTTTTTTTTTTTTTTTTTTTTATTAAAGCTTTTTCATATTATCAAATAAAAAAAAAAAAAAAAAACAAATAAAATATGTTCAAATATAAATTGGGTTTTCAACAATTTTTGGAATAGATCCTATTTCTTTTATATTATTAATTATTGTATATTATTATTATAATTATTATTATTATTATTATTATTATTATTTTATTTAATTTTTTTTTTTAATTAAATTATCCTTAAAAAATGCGGTGTCCCCCTTTCTTTATCATTTTATTATTAACTTTTATTATTGAATAATGATATTATATTTACAGATAGATTATTTTGAATTTAATGAAAAAATAAAATATTAAAAAATAAAATAAAAATAAAAAATAAAAGATATATAATAATAATAATAATAATAATAATAATAATAAAAATATGTATATAATATAATAATATAATATAATAATATAATATAAAATTAAAATTAAACAAACAAAAAAAAATAATAAAAGTTTTACAATATTTATTTTTATAAACTATATTTATATATATAATAT
The DNA here is from genome assembly GCA_002104895.1 of Anaeromyces robustus. NCBI lineage: Eukaryota > Fungi > Neocallimastigomycota > Neocallimastigomycetes > Neocallimastigales > Neocallimastigaceae > Anaeromyces > Anaeromyces robustus. The sequence goes on from MCFG01000029.1 coordinate 145,114, forward strand.
TGATTTTTTTTTATTTATTTTAATATAAAAAAGAATTAAAAAAATAATAAATTAAATATACATTTATTTTTTTCATAATATTTATATATTTTTATAAATTTATTATTATTAATATTATTATTATTAATTTTTTATTATATTACATATTATTTTATCATATTTGATTTTTTTATAAAAAAAAAAAAAAAATACATTTAATAGTTAATTCATTATTAATGCATGATAATAAAAAAAAATAATTATTTATATATATTTAATAGATATATATATATACATACATACATATATATATTTATATCTCTCTATGTTTACTTTTTTTTTTTTTTTTGTCTTTATAAATATATATCTTTTTTCATAATGTTCTTCTATTCTATTTTTTTTAATTTTTTATATTTAAACATTACAACTATTAGAAATACCACACCATTCATTATTTTCTACACCCCAATTACCGGTTGAATCTACGGTATAGACAACACAATTATTATCACTACAACATGAATAACCAAGTGAAGTAAATTTAGCTGAACAATTAGCTGCTGCAGATGATTTTATAGTACATCCACACCATTGATTATTTTCATAACCCCATGTACCATCTTCATCGGTATAAACTACCTTACAATTATCGGAACAACATTTATAACCTTGATTTAAAATACGAGAAGAACATGAACCACTATCAGCAGTAGCATTTGATATAGGTTGTGGATTATTTACATTTTGATTTTGATTTTGATTTTGATTTGTAGTACCACTATTTCCACCATTAACACTAACAATTTGCCATTGTTGATTTGTATTACCATTATTAACCCATTGTAAAACATTTCCTCCATCATTTCTTGATTCTTTTTCAACATCAAGTAATTTTCCACTATTAAGATTTTGTAAAGTATAATATCCATTACCAACTTCTTGAATATTCCAACGTTGATTAGATGCACCATTATCATACCAAATAATAACATTTCCACCATTATCTCTTGAATTTTTATAAACATCAAGAGCTTTATTAGCATTAACATTGATAATCTTATATCCATTTGATTCTTGGGTAATAATCCATTGTTGACTTGTTTTACCATTATCGGTCCATTGAATAACATTGGCTTCATTAGCTGTAGAATCACCATTAACTGATAATGCTTTACCACTTAAACGATTAATAATTTTAAAAGTATTTCCATTAGTAGGAGCAGTATTACCTGTATTACCTGTATTACCAGTATAACCTCCACCAGTGTTACCAGTGTTACCAGTATTACCAGTATAACCACCGTTATTACCACCAGTATTACCAGTATTTCCAGTATAACCACCGTTATTACCACTAGTATTACCAGTATTACCAGTGTTAGCACCAGTATTAGCACCAGTATTACCTCCAGTGTTTACACCTGTATTACCTCCAGTATTAGCACCAGTATTAGCACCAGTGTTTCCACCTGTATTACCACCGGCAGATGGACTACCATCACCCGTAATATAAACACGATAACCAGAAGTACCATTACAACCAGTAATATCTACGGTAATTTGACCATTAGTAACAGGATATTTCTTTTCAAAAATAGTATTTGGACCAGGACAAACAGAATCTTTATCTCTCCAATCTACTTTTTCAACTTTAACATTTGCATTAGAACCAATAAAGGAAGGTAAATTTTTAAAGGAAGCATTAATGGTACCATCATTTTTACCACCAAAAATAAAACTAACATATTGTTGACTGGCATCCACACATGCAGCACCATCTACAAGATCACTGTTATCATTTGGAGGTTCAACATAGACCATATCACCGGTCATATCCCCATACCATTTATAAAAATACCAACCTGCACCTTTTTGTGTATCGGTAGCTAATAAACTACCTAAACGACCTGGATGTGGTACAAACCACCAAGAAATTAAAGCACTATCAACCTTATAACGTTCAAATTTACCAATAAAACGAGCACTTGAACCAGGTTGACCTTCCCATTCATGTTTAGCATCACAATATTCATTAATAGTAATAGGAAGTTCCTTAATACCAAGAGATTTTTCTAAATTACGATAAGCTTTTAAATGATTGGAAACATTTTCTATACCACTTAATTCATGCCAACACATAATATCTGGTAAACAATTATTAGTTTTAGCATATTGAAGGAAAGAACGCATTCTATTTTCATTATACCAACTATCACAAGGACCAATAATTTTTTCATTAGGATCATTTTGACGCATTACTTGATAGGTTTGTCTCCATAATTCATTAAAATTAATACCATCCGCATCTTTCCAAGTACCATCAGGTTCATTCCAAATTTCATAACCATACCAATTTGTTAAACCTGATTTTTTTTTATCATTAATAAAAGATTTAACTTCATCTAACCATTTTTGTAAACCTGGCCATCTATAAGGCCAATTTGGTAAAATATCAGCAAAATCAACAGATACAACAGCACCAGGGGTTTGAGATAAACGTTGAGCTACTTTAATAGCATCACCATAAGGATGTTGATTACCATTTCCACCTCTTGCAGGATTACGCATAACAAAAGGATGAATAGGATCAACTAAAGATTTATAATCTCCTGGTACATTTTCAATAATACCATATAAAGAACCATTAGCACAATGAGTTGCACCACGAAGTTTATTAGCACAATCAATAGTTAATTTATGAGTTGATCCAACTTGACTTAATGATAATGCAACAATAACTGATAATATTCTTTTCTTAAAAGAAACTTTCATTTTGTTACTTTTTTTTTTTTTTTTTTTTTTTTGATTAATGATAAAAAAAAAATTATTATTTATTTATATATAAAAATAAACTATATTGTTTCTATTGTTATTATTAATATTAAATTAGGATTATTGATACTGTTAACTTTATATTATTTTTTTATCCAATTTTATTTTTATTGAAAAATATTTAAATATATCTATAAAATATAAAAGAAAAATAAATAATAATGATGAACAAAATTAAAAAAAAAAAAAAGTTTAATATTTATAAATATTTATACAATATTATTAACATTAATAATATATATACGCTAGCATAATATATATTATTTCTTTTTTCCTTTTTTTTTTATTAAGCTATTTTACAATTAGTAAAAGAAAAAAAAAAGTGTTAAGAGTATAATTTTTTTTCTTTTCTTTTCTTTTTTTTTTTTTTACAATAAAGACACACTAAAAATTTTAGAAATATATATAAATATATATAAATTATTTCTAAATTTTAAAAATGAAAATAAAAGTTGAAAAAACGAAAAAAAAAAAATAATTTTATAGTTTATATATATTAGGTATAAAAATAACCGTATGATTTATATAAAAAAAAATTTTTTTTCCCAATTTAATAATAATTTAATAATTAAATAATAAAAAAACTGGAATAAACCAATCATTAAAATGGTAAAAATTTTAATTTTATGGATAAAAAAAAAACTTTTAATTTTTTTTATTTATTTATTAATTAATAAAGTTTTTTTTAATTAAAAATTAAAAATTAAAAATTAAAAAATTCAAATAAAAAAGAAAACTTTCATTGTATACTTTTTTTTATTTTATTTTAATTTATAATATTTTATTTATTAATATTTTTATTTATTATTAAAGAAATATTAAATAATAATAAAATAAAAAAGTTAAATAAAATAAAAAAGTTAAATAAAAGAAAAAGTTTAAATATAATAATATTTAATTATAATAATATTTAATTATAATAATATTTAATATTTAATATATAATTTAATAAATAAAATAATTATTAATTATTAATTATTAAGAAATAAAATTTGAAGTAAAACATTAAAAAACAAAAAACAATTACCTTAATAAGAATGATTGAAAATGTAATAAAAGATAATAAAAAATTTAATTATATTTTAAAAGTATAATTGGGAAATAAAGATAAATAAAAAAAAAAAAAAAGTAAAATAAATAAATAAAATAGTAATAAAAGTGATAATAATAATAAATAATAATAGTGATAATAGTAATAGTTAATAAATAATATTTAATCATGAATAATAATAATAAAAATACATAAATACTTAATAATTATAAAATAATATATTTATATTAATAATATTAACAGAAAAAACGGAAAATATTTTAAAATATCCAAAAAATAATTTAGAATATCCAATAATAATTAAGATTACTCAAAAAAATAATTGAAGTATCCAAAAGTTAAATTTATATAATATTAAATGCTTTTATTTTTTTTTTTATTTAAATATTAATAAAATTCCTATTATTATTATTATTATTAAGGAATTTTTAATATCGTTTTTTTTTTAATTTTTAATTATTTTTTTTTATTTTTACTATTATTAATGTATAATTATATTAAACATTTTAATTTTGAAGAATTTAAAAAATCACAATAAATATAATAATTATTTATATTATTAAAATATATTATTTTAACTTGTATTCTTTATTTTTAATATACATAAAAATTATAGAATTTAGTATTTTTTTATTAATAATATTAAAGCGAAATAATTGTTTGCAATAAAATAAGAAGCTATAAAAAGAGATGTATTGATTACTCTTAAAGTTTTTACTTGGAAATTTTTCTTAGTTGATATCTTTTCCTTTTTTTTTTTTTTAATTTTTTTTTTATTTATAATGATAATTGTTTTAGGTTTAAACTATTATTATTATTATTATAAAATTATTATTATTATTAATTATTTACATAATTCTTAGAGATAATATTACAAAACCAAATTCATAATAGAATAATTTTTAATTGTTGTTATTTTTCGAAACGTTATATAATAATTTTTATATTCTACAAGACTTAAATTAATAATAAAATAACAACAAATATTATAATTTTCTTTAATAATATTTTAATTTTAATTATAATTTTAATAATTATTTTTCTTCTTTATAAATTTGTTATTTATTTATATACAATTAATTATAATAATAATAAAACTAATAATAATAATAATAATAATAATAATAATAATAATAATAATTGTTATTATTATTATTATTATTAATTATTATTATTATTATTATTATTATTATTAATTATTGATAATTAATTATTATTATTATTATTATTATTATTAAATTATCACATATATTTGTTTATTAATTTATTAAAAATGAAACATTTTATTTTATTTTTTTTTAAGTTTCCAATAATAATAGAAAATAATAGAAAATACTGAAATCAAGTAATTAATCTTATCTTGTTTTAGAAAGAAAAAGGATTTATAAACTATATCTATATATATTATATTAACAATTGACCAAATATAAATATAAATATAAATATAAATATAAATATAAATATAAATATAAATATAAATATAAATATAAATATAAATATAAATATAAATATAAATATAAATATCTTAATCTCAATAACTTTATTAAAAAAATATTAATATAATAAAAAAATATTAATAAGTAATTAATATATAATAATATTTATGTTTTTAAATTATATGAGTATATATTTTTCTTTATTATTATCATTATCTGAAAATAATTATAATTTTTTTTATTATTTATTTCAAAATATAATATGTAAAAAAAAATAAATAAATAAAAAACCATTAAACAGTCAATTATATAAAGAAAAATATATACTTTTTAGAAGAGTAATAATAAAAATCTTTGCCAGTTTGTTATGATAATTTTATTAACAAATTTAGTTTAAAAAAAAATTTACTCATATAACAAAATACATATATAATAAGAATTTTAAAATATTATTTATCTTTGAAAATACTATTTAATAACTACATAATTTTTTTCTTTCCTTCGTTTCCTTTTTTTTTAAATCCTATTTTTTTTTATTTTGATTTTTTTAAAAGTTAATTTTTATATATGTATAAATATTTTTTATTTAATGATTTATAGAATAACAGTGATATTCATATTTTTTATTTATCATGCGGTATTTTTTTTTTTCTATGTTAAAAAAAAAATAATACATATATTATTATTATAGTTGTATATATAATTGTATATAATACGTATATAAATACTTTGTGTTATATACACATGTAATAATTATAGATTTCAAATATTAAATGTAATCAAAATAATATAATTTAATATAATTTAATATAATTTTAATCATATATATAAATATATTTTTTTTCTGGTAATATATTATATTTTTTATAATATTTATTATTATTATTATTATGATGTAGTGCTTTTTCACCAATTTTAGAAATATTTTAAATGATATATTAATTAATTCTTCTTTCAATGTATTATTATTATAATGTTATCTCAATATAAGAAATGATGAAGAACTTGATACATCATGAGCTGTATTTAGATGAGATGTTTAATCATTATATTGAATTTCATCTGGAGCAAAAATATCAATATAATCACAATAATTATAATAGTAGACTTTTGTGTAAGAAAAGTCATATCATCAAACTACTACTGTAGCACCAATAATAATAAGAGTTTCATATTTGGAAAAATCATTAAAAATCAATTCTTTATGAACATTTAGTTAAGTATTATTTGGTGATTATTATACGAAAGAGAATATGACCTATATTAATGAAATATTTTCTATTTTATTTTAACATTATTTCTAAATATATATGTTGTCGTAATCTATTAATGGATAATATATTATATAATAATAATAATAATAATAATAATAATAATAATAATAATAATAATAATAATAATTATAATAAATAAATAAATATATAAATAAATAAATAAATCAAATATTATTATTATTATTATTATTATTATTATTATTATTATTATTATTATATTTATTTATTTATTTATTTATTTATTTATTTATTCATTTATATTTTTTAATCTATTAGATTTTTTTAATATATAAATAATTGTATATTGTTTTTAAAAAAATGTATATTTTATTAAAATATTTTTTTCTTTCTTTTTTTTTTTTTCTTTGAAAACAAAAAAACAAACTATAAATAACAAAAATAATAAAATAATAATAAATATATAATAAACAAAAATTGAAAAAACAAAATATATGTAAAAAAAAAGTTAAAGTAACAAAAAATAATTAACTTGAAATACAATAAAAATAAAGAGAATAACCTTTATATGTATTATTAATAAAATAAAAATATAATAATAAAACAAAAAAATAAAAAAAAAAATAATATATAAAATTATATATAAATATATATATATATAATATATATATATAAAATAATATAATATTTTTAACAGTTATTTTTTAGTTATATTATTATCCTATTTTCATTTATTTCTTTTTTCTTCCTCTAAATTTTAAATAGTATAAAGTTAATAAAAATTTGTAAAAATGTCTCAATTTAGCTTAGTAATTATTATCATATTATTATTTATTGGCATTACTGGTTACTTCAAAAGTAAAGCTAATAAAAGCAATAAAAGAAGAAAAAATGAAGGTAACAATAATAACAACAATAACAACAATAACAACAATAACAACAGTATCAAAAACAATGTCAGTGGAGGAAATAATAAAAAAAAGAAAATAACAAAAAAAGAAAAATCTATTGATATTAGTGATATTGATATTGTTATTGATAGTGACTGTGATGATAATGATAATGATAATGATAATGATACAAATAATGATAATAATAATATACAAATCACCGGTAATACTTATGAAGAAGAATCTAATAAAGTAAAAGATTCTAATAATCCTCATGCTGCTGTTGTATATTTTTTAGATAGTCATAATAGCCATTATTCTTCATCTTATTTACTAAGTCATAATGACTATCATGATACTTCATCTTATTTACATACTCATAGTAATTATTATACCCATCATAATACTCCAACTTATTCAGATAGTCATAACAATTATTATCGCCATCATGATACTTGGTTATGGAGATGATTATGGAGGTGATTATGGAGATCATGATGGAGGTGATTATGGAGGTCATGGTGGAGGTCATGGTGGAGGTGATTATGGAGGTTATGGTGGAGGTGATTATGGAGGTCATGGTGGAGGTGGTGGTGGAGGTGATGGAGGAGGTGATGGTGGAGGCTGTGATTAAAGCCAGAACCACTTCTGTCACAGGTCCACTCGCCGGCCCCCCCGTTCCCTTCCCTACCTTGGACAATATCTTTCGGCTACGTGCCGCTCCACTCTTTCCCCTCGAACTGAGACGCCGAGCATTTCATTTCCTCTTCGATTCCGCAGTAAAACCATCGACGTCACCAAAGGGAAGAAACCAAAAGAAATTTAATTAAGAAAATATTTTATGTTAAAATAAAATAAAGAATAATTATTATATTACTTTTATTTAGTGATATTTTTTGGAATAATCCAATTATTTCAACTAAATATTTAAAGATAAGATAATACATGTAAAATAATTGAAATATTTTAGAATATATGAATATATTATAAAATATTCTATTTTTATATTTTGAATTTTAACTATTTAAATTTTAGTTAAAATTGTAAATTTTAAAAAAAAAAAGATAAAATAAAATAAAAAAATAATCATAAAATAAATAAAAAAATAAAAAAATAAAAAAAAAATAGATGTAAAAATAATAATAAATAAAATAAATAAATAATAAGATCAAATAAAGTAAAAATAAAAAAGAATATATACATTTTGTGATTGAGTTTGAAAATGTTAATTAATTCAATACATTTTAAATCTATATTAATAATATTTAATATGTAAAATTATTCATAATTAGTATTACCTAAAGTAATTAATTATATTAAATATAAAGTTATTGATTTCTTTGGGTGATAATATATCAAAATCAAATCATTATTATTATGTTTTTTTTATAATAATAAAATTTAAAATTTTTTATATTAATATTAATATTAATATTAATATTAATATAAATTTAATTTATTTTAATATAATAGAAATACAATATATAATATCATATTAATTATAGTTTATTGATTAAAATTAAATTTAATTTCGTGCTTTTTTTTTTTTTTTTTTTTTTTTCCATAATTATTTCTATTTTTCTATATAAAAAAGGAAAGTCAAATTATTTAATTTTACTTACATATTCATAAACTTACTTTATAAATCTTAATTTGTTTTAAATTTACAAAGATTTTTATTATAATAAATAATAATACGAAAAAAAAAAAAAGAAGTTTTTCTTTTTTCTTTTATTATTTTTTCTTTCGTATTTTTCTCTTTTACTTTATTGTTATAACAATAATATTTAATTGTTTAAATATCATCGATTTCGAAGTCGAAGTTACATTCTTCTTCTTCTTCACCAAGAATTTCACCTTCGTTAATCTTAGTGTTTTCTGGAAGTTCACCATATTTCTTTAATGAAGAAGCTTCATCAGCAGTGTACTTAAGAATAACATCAGCCTTATCATCTTGGAAATCTCTTAATGAAAGTAAAACAAGATCACCTTGAACAATCCAAACCTTCTTTCTGAAGGCACCACGAATATGAGCTAAACGTTTAACATTATCACAACATTGAGCTTCAACCCAACCGTTACCGAGCATTTTAGTAACGATGGCATATTCTTGACCTTCTTCTTTGAAAACGAACTCTTAACAGATTCGTTTTCATTCTTTCCCTTCTTTCTGTTTTTTCCTCCCTTTCCCTTATTCTTTGGCATTTTATTATAATTAAATTAAAAATAAACTGAAAAAAGAATGGATATTAAAAAATAAATAAATAATTCTATATATAATATTATTATTATAAATTACAAACGATTTAATTATATTTAATTCTGAAATTAATAATTTATTAAATATAATTAAATTCCAATTTTTTTAATTTTTTTGATTAAAATTTAAGCGTAAAGGTAAGGCAGGGAATTTAATTCCGATACATTCATGTGAAAATCACATGATAAGTCTATAAAAAAAAATACTTACATATTTTGAACTCAAACTTAAAATAATAATATTTTTAAAATGAAAAAATTTATATAAATTTTATTAGGTAGCACAAAATTACATATATTCTTATTCATTTATAATATTTATTTATTTATTTATTTATTTATTTATTTGACCATTTTTTTTATCTTTCTATATATATATTTATTTATTTGACCATTTTTTTACTTTTAATTTATTTTTTGTTTTTTATTTTATTTTATTTATTTATTTATTTAATACGATATAATATAATAGCAATATAAAATTTCAATATTATTGTTATTTTCACCACTACGAGGAATATAATACAATATATTTTTTTTCTTGATTAAAGTAAAAACTTACCTTGGATTATTTAATCAATCAAATACATTAGTAACTGTATTTTCTGAAGCAGGAGAATATGCTGTTTCTCATCCAAGATTTTGTGAAAATGCTCTATAAGGTATTTGTAGATTAATTACGACACCATTCGAATCATTTGACAAATTATTGACCCATGTCGAAAAAGGATCAAATTCAATATTTTGTGGATCATGTATATTTGCTGGTAATCATGAATTTGAAGGTAATATAATTATATCTATTAATCCTGAATGTAAAATTTCATACCAAATTAGCTTATCCTTAGAATAGTTACCTGATTTTCCAGAAGGTTGAACCTTCCTTGAAGTCTATATCACCTTTATTACCATTGACATATATTGTATGAGATTTCTTATTTTCTATTAAGAGGTGTCTTGTAAGCAATAAATTCATTATATAAAGTCAATTGACTTTATTAGCTTTACTATATGAATAAGTTATTTTTTTTTCATCATCACTTATTATAGGATAAATACCTTTGTCTGTCTTATAATATATTGTATATTTATTATTATCTGAATCTTCTGATGTAAATTTGATGGTTTTGTCAAATGGATAGAAATCATTACCAATTTCTATTATAATATTTTTTTCTTTATCTTTGAAAGATTTCTTATAGCTTGACGTGATTTAATCAATTAATTTAAATGGAATATCTTTTGTTCTATCATTATTATCATTTCCATTAAATGCCACAAAAAAAAAAAAAAAAAAAAAACAGCATTACCAGAAAAGTCATTATCTATATCATTATTGTTACCCGAATCATTATCATATCAATTATACCACTAGTATTAGGATAATTGTTTTTAATACCATATTATTTATCATTTTCAACACTCTATCTACCCTGTCATTATCTTCTAAAATTATATTACAACCTTCATAACATTTATAATTTTAATAAGAGAAACATTGATTTTCTTTATCAATATTAAAATAGGATGTAGGAATAACTTATATATTTATATTTTAGAATTAATATGTTATATCAATTATCAATATAATTAATGTTGTTTTATTAATAATTATAAAAAATTATTATTATTATAATTATTTTATTTTTTTTATTTTTTATATTCTATTTCTTTTTTTCTTTTGCTTAAACTTTTTTTTTTTTTTCGTTTTTTTTTTTTTTTTGTTTATTTTTTAATTTTATTAATTAAAAAAATTTGTTGGTTTTTTAATTAAAATTTAAAAAGGTTAAATTATTTTTTTTTATTTATAATTTTTTATAATAAACAAAATTAATAAATATTACTTGATCTATAATAATTTTTATTTATATAAAAATGGTTAATATATATATTTATGTTTATAATAATAAAAATGATAGTGGTAATTATTTCATTTTTTTTTAATTTTTGCTTTTTAAATTAAAAAAAAAAAAAAAAAACTATTTTTTTAATTAATAAAAATTTTATTTCAAAAGGAAACTATTATATTTATGTAACTTTTTTTTAGACATCATACATGACTCATCAAATTAGTATATTATTGTCATACCAGTACTCATGTTGATGTTCTATACTCTCTGAGTAAATTAAAATTACTAATGATAAAGAATATGAAGAAATTAAACCAAAGGGGAGATATTCCATTATCCATTTGGAATGGTATTATTCCAATTGGTACTTTAATTTTTAGTGTTCTTATTGCCTTTTAATTAAGTGGTTATACAACCATTATTGATGATGAAGACCAGAAGGAACTTGTTGATTTAATAAAAGGTTCACCATTTTCACCAGATGCTGTTTATGAAGCTTTATTTACTTCTGATGTTTCTATATTCTTTTGCTCTTTTTCCAATCTTCTTTACTTGCTTCTATTGTTGGTATAATTCTATCAGTAGCTAAAAAAATTTATGATATATAAAGAAGCTCTTGGTGAATAAATTAATGACATAGAAAAGAATCGTTACTACTTGTATTATTTTATTATTTGCTTGGTCTTTATAAGGTGTTATTAATGAGTTAATTGAAGCTGATTATTTAAGTAGAAATATTAAAAGATGTTATACCAAAAATTCATTTTACCCACTTTAATTTTCTTTTTGATTGCTTTAATTTCATTTTCTTCTGGTACATCTTATGATACTATGGGTATTTTAATGGATTTTAACTATTTTACTTGATTGGGCTATTCATCCAGATATGTCTTTCATTGTTATTTGTTCTAGTGCTGTATTAATTGGTGCTATTTTTAGTGATTATTGTTCACCAATTTCTGAGCATTTTATCTTCTTTAGATACGGGTTGTGAACATATTGAATATTTATTATTCATTTCATACTGGCGCTATTACTGTGATATTTGATTATTTCCTATCTGGTTTTGGTATTCCATGATATGTTGGAATTCCAATATCTACAGCTGTTATATATAGGATTAATATTTTTAGGTGAAAAAACTGAATTTAATGAAAATATAATTATAAGTAATGTAATAATGTAGAAAAACAGTCAAAGAAAGCAGTATATGAGATGACAATGATAACATTTCTATTGCAAATAAACCAACTGAAATTTAATTATAAATAAAAAGAAAAAATTATCAAAAATAAAAAAAAATTCAAAAGAAATAAATGAAAAAAGAGAAATTTCAAAAAAAAAAAAAAAAAAAAAAAAAAAAATTCAATTTTAATTAACTTTTTCTAAGTTAATTTAAAGTTAATAAAAAAAACAATAATAATAGAAATAATAATATAATAATATAATAATATAAAAATATTTCTATTATATTATTCTAATTCTTTGATAATATTATTATTATAAAATATATGTAGGTAGATTCAAAAAGATAATTATTAATTTGTTGTATGATTTTTTATAACAATATTAATACATAAATTATATATTTAAAGTTAATAAAAAAAAACAATAATAATAGAAATAATAATATAATAATATAATAATATGATAATATAATTCTTTGATAATATTATTATTATAAAATATATGTAGGTAGATTCAAAAAGATAATTATTAATTTGTTGTAAGATTTTTTTATAACAATATTAATACATAAATTATATATTTTTTAATGTTTTTCTTTTTTTTTTAGTTGTTTAATAATTATAAAATATTTAATGGATTATTCAGTATTCTATAATTAAATGTAATAAATGTTAATAAAAATTAATAATATATAATTTCCATGTAATACATATTATAATAAAATATAAAAAAAAAAAAAAAAAAAAATAAAAAATTAAAAAACATAAATATTAATATTAAAAACCATAAGAATAACAAAAATAACCCGGAAGTGGTTTTTCAACAATTTTGTAACAAAATATTCCAAGGATTTAAAATTTAATGAAAATAAAATAAATAATTAAAACATCGCCATCTCTGTCCAATAAAATAAATAATATATAAAATATTTTAAAAAATTTTATCATAAATTATTTTTAATCAAAAATACCAAAAAATTACTTTATATCATTAAGGTTTTTGTAAATTACAATTAATTTTATTAAAAAAATTATAAATTTAAATTAATATAAAATATTTAATTTATAATATCAAATCCTATTATACTTTAAAAAAAAAAATTATACCATTTTATGAATAAAAACCATTAAATATTTCATATGTTAAATAAAAAAAAATTGATTTGAATAGAATATGAATATATATTCATATGTAAAGAAATATAATAATTTCTATTTTTACTTCATTGTATATACTTATCTAATATATACAATATAATATTATTTATTTAATGATTAATACCATAATACTACAATTGATTACTGATTACTTAATTACTATTCCAAGTTCTTGTATATAAAAATAAATAAATTAATAAATCAATAAATTAATAAATTAATAAATTAATAAATCAATAAATCAAAAAATAAATAAACAAATAAATAAATAAATAAATTAATAGATAAATTAATTAATTAATTAATATATTATAATAAATAAATAAATAAATAAATAAATAAATAAATACATAAATAAGTAAATAAATAAATAAATAAATAATTAATTAATTAATATATTATTATAAATAAATAAATAAATAAATAAATAAATAAATACAAATAAGAAATAAATAAATTTATATAGAATTAAATAAAATATAAAGAATAAATAAATACAAATAAGAAATAAATAAATTTATATAGAATTAAATAAAATATAAAGAATAAATAAATAATTAGTATATAATTAATAAATGTTATTATCTTTATACCGGGGATAAAGGTGTTGATATTTATTTTATTAATCATTGTTTTGTAAATAATGATGATAATACTGATTTTAAATACTTATAATAGAGAACATATTATTAGTTGATGTGACCTTAGGTCCTTTTATGTCAAATATTTCATAATTTTCAATTTTAACAATATGAATAGTTGTACCGTCTCTGGAATGAATATTAATATTGAGTGTGGTAATAATATGAAATATGTATTTACTTATCAATTGGGGAAATTACCACTACCACTACTCCCACCACTACTATTATTCCAAAAGCCTTTTATTATCATAACTACTACAACTCTAAAGCTAACAATTATTGCCATTATCTCCATTACCCCCAAAGAGACCACCACCACTATTACTACTACTTCAAATAAAGCTAAATATAATCCAATCGGTTTCTATATATATGATATAAAATAAACAAAGTAAATAAAAAAAAAGAAAGTAAAAAAAGTAGATAAAACATACAAATATTTAAATAAATAAAAAAGAAAATAAATAAATAAAAAATAAATATATATATATTATTATGTATCAGAATAAATTTTATGCTTTATCCTTATGTTTAGATGATTATTGGTATATTCATATATTTTTACATTTTGCTCTTCTACCTTACACCTCATACTCAAGAGGTCCTTTTCACGTTCATTTAAGAATGGGTCCAATAACAAGTCCCCCATATGAACAGTAGTTATCAAGGGAACTGCCCAAAATTATAACATGTACCTATATTATTATAGTTTATTCTATTTGAAAAGACTGAATAGTTATGTTTCATACTTAAACTACCTTGCCACAATTTAACAACCCATTTAAGGGAAAACCGTTGTGTTTGGGGTAGAAGTGAAGTAGAACCAAAAAGCTTTATTTGTGTTAAAGACACGCCTTAACAACCAGAATAAAAACTGGTCGATTTTTATGAAATTTTTAATTTTTATATATCTATTATTTATTATTTATTATGCTAATAAATAAAAATACAGCTTATAACAATATAAAAAAAAATATAATAATTATTATAAATAAATTAAGTTTATATTAATAGAAATATAAAAATTATTCATAAATTTATGTAAAAAGTATTTACAAGTGTGCCACATATTAATTATTTTATATAATTATAATTATTACATATGACTTTTAATGTAATTAAGAATAAATTTATGTATTATAAAATAGAGTTTTAATTAATTTCCAAAAAGAGTTACTCTATAATATTTAATTATTTGTTTATAAAAAAATAATTAAATGTTTTATAAACAAATAATAAAACAATTTTATTTTTATTGTTTTATAATAAAAAATATTTAATTATTTATTATTGAATTTCAATATCGATGCTAATTGTTTATAAAAAAAAAAAAAAAAAAAACTTTTTTTTTTTATCATAACCTTTATATTGATAAAATTATAGACTTTTTTTTATTCTTACTATAATTTAATAAATAAATAAATAAATAAATAAATAAATAAATAAATAAATAAAAAATAAATAAATAAATAAATAAATAAAAAATAAATAAATAAAAAATAAATAAATAAATAAATAAATAAATAAATAAATAAATAAATAAATAAATAAATAAATAAATAAATAAGTAAATAAATAAATAAATAAATAAATAAATAAAAAATAAATAAATAAATAAATAAATAAGTAAATAAATAAATAAATAAATAAAAAATAAATAAATAAATAAATAAGTAAATAAATAAATAAATAAATAAGTAAATAAATAAATAAATAAATAAATAAATAATAAATAAATAATAAAATAAATAAATAAATAAATAGTTAATTAATTAATTTAATAAGTAAATACATATTTCATTCATATATTAAAATAAAATATTTTGAATAGTTTTAGTTACAATCACAGTTTTAGTTACAAAAAAAAAAAAATAACTTTTTTATTTAATTTATATTTTAATATATTTTATAATAATTATTTAAGTATATACTAAATGTTATCTTTTTTTTTTCTTGGATTTTTTTTTTTTTGATTCTTGGTTTTTTTTATATTTATTTAAATATTTATTAATTCATTCATTTGTTAAAAATAATTCAAAGTATTAAAAGTTTTTATTTTATCATTTAATCATTTATTTATTTATTTATTCATTTATTTATTTGTTCACTGAATATTATATCTATATATAAAAAATGCATAATATATATAATACAATAATCATGTATTAAGAAAAAAAAAATTCATAAAAATATTTTATATAATTATATATAAAAAAATAAAAAAATAAATATAAAATAAAAAAACTTAATATTATTCGGTATTATTTTTACAGAATTTACTATATAATTAATTAACTAAATAAAGAGTGATAAAAAAAAAAAAATTAATATTATACTGATGGACTGCATAATTGAATTTTAATAAATAGTAATAAATATAATAATTATATTAAATAAATTAAATCATTATATATTCATAATAAAAATGTTTTATATAGAGTTACAAGTTTAAAACCAGCCTCTTTAATAGTACTTTAATTAATTATAGTGAACTATTGAAATATGTATTAGTTACAGTTACATTAATGTAATTTTATAATTACCATTTAATAATAAATTATTGTTACTGTTATTGATATGGTTATAAGAATTTATTAATTATTATAGAACGCTGTTTTTTTTTTATTTTTTTTTTTGTTTTTTTTTTTGTTCTTTATTATATTCTATTTTTAATTATTATATTAGTCATTCATTCTTTTATTATATATTGTTATTTTTTTTCCGTTAATTTTTTTTATTTAATATATTATTTTTATTATTATTATAATCTTTCATTTACCATAATTTCCCTTTATTAATTATTTTTAATATTCTATTTAATAATAATTAATTTACTTTATTAATTAATAATTATTTTTTTTATTATTTATAATAATATCTTTAATTATTATCCTTAATAATTAAAAAATAATAATAATAATAATAATAATAATAAAAAAGAAATTAAATAATAATTAAATATTTAATAATAATTAATAAAAGAATAATGGATAAAAAAATATTTTTATAATTAATTTTATTTTTTAATTTTTTTAAATTTTTTTTTTTTTAAATAATTAGTATTACCATACATTTTTTAATTGATTTGAATTTTCATTGGTTAAAAGTTCAACTGCTTTACACAAACAGGAAAAATACTTAAAAAATACTAAAAATACTAAAAATGTAAAAATGTAAAAAAAAAAAAATTGGCAACCGTTTTTTATATTAAAAAAAATAATTATTTTTATTATTATTAAATTATTTTAATTTTAATTATTTTTATTATTTATTAATAAAGTTTAATTCTTAGTATTTTTTATATACCAAATAAAATATTTAATATAAATTAATAATAAATTATATTTAATATTTATAATAAATTATTTTTATTCATTATCAAATTAATATATGTAAATAATATAAAATAATATAAAATAATATAAAATATATTATAAATATTGATAATCTTAAAAAGAAAAAAAAAAATTTTTTTATATATATTTTATATTTAAATAAATATTTAAAATAGCTTTATATATATATTTTTAAGTTTATATTAAATTTTATTTTTAATATGTTATATATTAATTTATTATTTATTTACACTATTTATTACTATTATATTATTATTATATTGATATAATAGGTATATTCTATATTAATATATTAATAAAGCAAAAATGGCAAATATTAGACATTTAATTACTAATTCTATCTATAATAACTATATTAAATAATATATTATTAAATATAATAAATATATAATAAATATATAATACATTCAATAATAAATAATTAATTTTAATATATAATAATATATATATAAATTTTTTCACAAAAAATGATCTTTTATAGAAATAATTAAAAAATAAAAGAATAAAAAAAAAATAAAAAATATAATTAATCTTAATAATTAATTTTTTTAATTAATTGGTATATATTACAATATATTATAATATATTTAAATATTAATTTATTTTACAAATTTTTATAATTGAAATGAATTTTCATATAAAAATAGAAAATAATCTCTCTTTTTCTTAAATTATATATAAAAAAAAGGACTTGCTAATTTCTTTTAATGCTTTTTTAATTAATACCTTTTTTTTTTTTTTTAAAAAAAATAGTAAAATAATAAGAAGGAATCATTTGTTTAATGAAAAATAAAAATAATAAAAGTAAAAAATAAAAAATAAGAAAAAAATTTTAAAAGAAATAAAACAGAAAAAAAAAAGAAGAAAACGATAAAGAAAACAGGAAAAAAATAAAGGAAATTACAATTTACAATTATAATATGAATAATTAAGAGAAATAGAATAGTAGATATAAATGCAACAAATTTATTAAAATTATTTCATATTGTAATTTATTTAACAAAATTTTTTTACAAAATAATATAAATATAAAAGAGGAAAAAAAAAAGACAAAAGTATTTTTATACTTTTTTGAAAAAAAAAATTGAATTGAATTCAAAAAATATATATATATATATTTATATATAAAAGTTTAATTTGTACAGAATTTATAAATAAGTAAAAAAGAAATAATAAAAATGAAAATAAAAATTTTTGGTTTTACTATAGTATCAACACTTTTGTCAATAGTTAATGGTAAAGAAAAGAATATCTATTTATAATATATAAATTTATTAAATAATAATATAAAATATCATATATCATTAAAAACATATAAAAAAACAAAAAAAAACTAAAGTTTTATTTATTTGTTTTTTTTTTTTTTCGCTAATGTTAATATTAAATAATATTTTTATTTTACAGCAAAAGTTTATAATTTTAAGGCTGTATCTCTTTCAAATAATGAATACATTTTAGGTGTAAAACATGATGATGTAATAGACCAAATGACACCTGCTGCTTTTCCATGTAACTTTTTTTTTTTTTAAAATTTATTATTATTTAATAAGATATATTTATATATTAAAGTTATAATAATATTATATTAGTGTATTTATTTTTTTATTATTATAACTTTAACATATATATAATAATAATTAATAATATTATATATCAATTTTTATATATTATAATAATTAATAAAATTATAATTAATTATTGATATTATTAATAAATAGTGTTCACTGCACAAATAGAAGCAGATAATATTAGTAATTATAAATATGTTGTTTTAGACCAAACAGGACAAGTAGTGGAAGAAGAAAGTATTGATAGAGAATATTCTGAAGATAATTCAAATTTAAATGAAGTTTACAATAGGTATATATAATATTTAAATAATTAAAAAATTTTTTTTAAAAAAATTATTATATAATATTTATATTCATTTATAATAATATATATAAAAATATTATATAATATTTATATTCATTTTTAATAATATATATAATACTTTTTATTTTACATATATATTATATATATTAAAAAATTTTTTTTTAATCATTAAAATTTTAAAATTTTTTAATATTTATATTATGATAAACCATAAAAAAATATTTATTTTTTATTAATAAATTATTTTTTTATTTTTCAAATAAATAAAAAAAACAAAAAAAAAAGAACAACAAAACAAATAACAATACCAGAACTTCCAAAACCATTTAAAACATCTTATTCATTAGGTTCAAAAAATTTTGTACCATTTCCAAATAATGAAATTTGGACAATACATGCTCAATGTGATGAAATTTATGATGAAGTAAAAAATACACCATTTTTAGAAGGAAATCTTCGTAATGATAAAGAATCAAATTGTACTCTTACTATTATTACAGCTGAAGATGTTTATCAATACCAAGGTACTACACGTTTAGTTGGTTTTGGTAGTCGTTTATATAAAAAATTATCATGGGTATTTAAAATAAAAGACGATAAAAAATTTTTTGGTAGAACTGCTTTAAAAGTTAGAAGTATGTCAAACGATCCAACCCTTATGCGTGAAAAAGTTCTTACTGATTTATATACAGCAGTTGGTGTACCTGTTCAAGAAGGTACCTATGCTAGAGTATTAATTAATAATGATGTTTGGGGTTTATATGAAGTAGTAGATACTCTTAATAAAAAATGGATTGCTGCCTATGTTCATAATGGTGATAAAAAGATGGTTGGTACAAATTATAAATTATTTTCATTTCATCCTTCAGGACCCTATGCTGAATTAAAATATTTAGGAGATGATCCAGAATTATATGATCCTGTTAATTATACGGTAGATGAAGTGGATTCTGATGATGTAGAAGCCAATAAAAATAGTGGTAAATATTATCGTTTAATTCAATTTACAAAAAAATTTGGAGAATGGTTAGAAAAATATCAAGATGATTCTTCAGATGAAGCCTATGAAGCTCTTGAAAAATTCCTTGATATTGAATCTACCTTAAAAATGATGGTGGTTGAAACTTTATCCCTTGTTAAAGATAATTTTTGGGTTATTATGGGTAATGTAGCACTTTATTATAATAAAGAAAAGGATTATTATCAATTTCTTCCTTATGATTTTGATGATGCTATGAAAGGGATTAAAGGACCTTATCTTCATGATGATTATATTCAAGATTGTTATACTTGGGCCGATGATGTTCCAAATTTTGAACATTATTTCACCAAAGGATTATTATCTAATCCACGTATATCTGAAAGATATAATATTATTTTAGCTAAAACCGTAAGAGATACTTTTAATTTAGATACCGTTTCTTCTCATATTGATGCCTATGCTGATTTAATTAGAGAAGATGTTGAATGGAATTTTAATGCTATTGATAATTTACAAACTTCGTATGATGGATTTGTTAATCATTATACACTTAATGATTTTGAAGATAATTTAGAAAGTGGACATCTTTTAGTAGATACTACTATTAGAACGGATGATGCTCCTTATGGACTTAAAGAATTTATTGATATTCGAGGAAATAATTGTAAAGCGGTTACGGCAGATGTACAAATTCCTGAAGAAGATGGTGCTTTTAGTCATTCCTTTTCAATATTTCTTTTAATTCTTACTCAAATTTTATTATTTATTACCCTTTATTAAATATAAATAATAAAAGTTAAAAAAAAACAAAAAAAAAAAATTAAAATCAAGATATTAATAAAAAAGAAAAAGAAAAAAAAAAAAAGAAAGAAAAGAATAGAAAAGAAAAGAAAGGAAAGAAAATAATATAATATATTATATTATTATTTATTCTTTTTCTCTCTCTTTCTCTTTCTTTTTTTCTTTTTTTTTTTAATACTTGTATTTTAATATTTTTTATATATTTATAGAATTTAAATTAAATATATATGTATAAATATATTATATCATTTTATATATACAATTATTACTATATAAACAATTTATAAAACAATAACAAAAATTCAAAAAAATTCAAAAAAAATTCAAAAAAAATTCAAAAAAAAATCAAAAAAAAAAAAAAAAAAAAAAAAAAAATCAATAATCAATAATCAATAATCAAGTTTGAATTATTCTATGCATATATTTTTTTTAATTCTTGTATTTTATTATAATATTAAAAATATTTATTTTATTTCAATGTACAAACATTATACAACACACCATTTTTTTTTTTATTATTAAAATTCAATATTTACAATTATTTATACACTTTAAAAAAAAAAAAAAAAAAAAAAGAAAGAAAGAAAAAGAAAGATTTATAAAATAATTATAAAATAATATATATACCTTTTTTTTTTTTAATCCCCTTTTCCCTCTTTCTAAACATATTATCATATTATTTTTTATTTTTTATCATCACCATCCAATATAAAATATCATTAAAAAGAAATATATCTATATCATTATATATATATATATTAATATATATATAAAAGTCATATAAAATAAGTTTAATTATCGTATATATTATATAACAATTAAAAAGATTATTATCATTTTCAGAAAAAAAAAAAAGGACAATATTCTATAAAACAATCAAAAAATAATTTAATAGAAGTAAAAAAAAAAAAAAAAAAAAAAAAAGAGAGAGAAAAAGAAAAATAATATTCTAAATAGCAATAAAATAAAGTAGAGTACACTATATATATACTTTTCTTTTATTTTTTGTTAATTTAGCTTTTATATATTATTAAAAAAAAAAAAAAAATAGAAAATAGAAAATGAAAAAAAAAAAAAAAAAGAAATTATTTATTTAAAAGTATATATTAAAACAATTTTTTTTTAAAAAAAAAAATATTAATAGTAAATTGTAATATTAATAGTAATAATTATAATAATATTAATAATAATAATATTTTATTGATAATAATAATAATAATAATAATATATTTTATTTTATAAAAGTAAAATATTTTATTATTATAGAAGTTTAATTATTTATTTTTTTCTTTTCTTTTAGTTTAAGTTTTTAATTATTTATATTTGTTTAAAGATAATGTAATAATAATAATAATAATAATAATAATAATATAATATAATATAATATAATATAATATAATATAATATAATATAATATAAATTTTGTATATATTGGTTATTTTTTTTTTTTTTATTTTATTTTATGTATTTTATTTTATTTTATCTTTTTAATAAAATAAAATGAAAAACAAATGATAAAAAAAAAAAATAACTAAAATTTAAAAATATTAAAATTAAAAAAAAACAAAAAAAAAAAACAAAAAAAAAAAAAAAGTATATAAAAAAGTAGAATAAAAGTTAATATAAATATATTATAAATATAAAAAAAATAATAATATTCAATAAAAATAAATATAAAATTAATTTTATAAAATAATAAATGAATAAATAAATGGTTTTTCTTTTTTTCTTTTCTTTTTTTGTTTTGCTTTGTTATGTTTTTGTTTTTGTAATTTTTTGTTATTGCATTTCACTAATTTTTTTTTTTTTAGTTACTCAATTTTTTTAGGAGTTATCATCAAGTTTTTATTTTCTTCAATTTTTACTACTATTGAATGTTTTTTTTCAATGAATATGGGATCAAATAGGAATTCTATCAATGAAAATAATATAAATACTTTATATATTTGTTATACTAATTATAATACATCCATTAATAATAATAATAATAATAATAATATTAATAATAAATAATAAATAATAATACTAATAATAATAATTGATGATGATGATGATGATAATGATAAACAAATTTTAACAAAATGATATATATAAAAAAAAATCATTATTTTAAAGAACTATATATAAAACTCTGTAGTAATAATAATCATGGTAATTTTTTTTTAATTTTATTTTATTTTAAAATTTTTTAATTTATTATTCTTTTTTTCCTTTTTTGTATTCAATATAAAAAAAAAAATTTTTTTTTTTAATTAAAGATTTATCCATGCCAATTTTTTTTTTAATATATATTTTTATCATATATCATAACTTTTTTTTTTTTTTTAATGTAGGTGATATTAATATTGATAATTCTTTATATATATAAAATTATATTTTAATAGTTTTTATTAATATTATCAATTATTGAATATAATGAAAACTTAAATATTTTATTTCATTATATTCAAAACTTTTTAAAATAATTAATAAAGTAAATCAAAAAATTAAATTATTTATGATATTTATAATTTAATCTTTTATATAATATATAATTAATTAAAAAAATAAAATAAAATTATATATATGTATATAATTATCTTTTCATGATTATTTAATAAATAAATACAAATAAAAAATTATATTTCATTTAATTATATGAATTTAATGAATGTAATTATTAATTTAGATAATGTAATGTATTATTTAACAATATTATTTATCAATGACTATTATCTTAAGCCATTATATACATTTAAATAGTAAAAAAAAAATAAAATAATTTTTTATTTCTAAGAATTTAAAAAATAAGTTTACTGATACATTTTTGATATTTAATGAATTCATCAATAAATAAATAAATAAATAAATAAATAAATAAATAAATAAATAAATAAATAAATAAATAAATAAATTTAAAATAAATAAATAAATAAATTTAAAATAAATAAATAAATAAATTTAAAATAAATAAATAAATAAATAAATAAATTTATAATAAATAAATAAATAAATTTAAAATAAATAAATAAATAAATAAATAAATTTAAAATAAATAAATAAATAAATAAATAAATTTATACAAAAAAGGAAAAAAATTAAATTATTACAATTATACAGAAAATAATTGAAAATGCAATTTAAAGAATAATTAAAAAAATTTATAAAAAAAAAAAAAAGTATATAAACAAACATGGGAAAAAAAAAAAAAAAAGAGAGAAAAAGGAAATAGTTTTTTTTTTGTTTAAATTAAAAAAGAAAGAAAGAAAGAAAAATCACTTTCTTTTTTTTTTTTTTTTTTAAACAATTATACCTTTTTTAATAAATTAAAAAATTAATTAATCAATTCATTGATCAAAAGAAAATATACTAAAATATATAAAATACTATAAAATATTTAAGATAACAATTACTATTTATTTTATATATTAAATAAATTCATATTCACTCTTTTTTTATTTTTATCTTCTGCTTTGAAATTTATTTGAATATTTATTATTTATTCTATATTTAATCATTTTATTAATATTTTTAATTATTTATTATTACCGAATATAGTAATAATAATTAAAAAAAGTAAAATAAAAAAAAAATAATAAAATAAATAAAAAAAAAACTTTAAATATTAAAAAAAAAAAAAAGATTGAATAACAAAAAAAGGTGAATTTTAAAATTTAAAAGTAATAAACCGTAATCTTTTAGTTTTTATAAGTGTAATATGGAATTACCATCAAATAATAAAACTCTTATTAATAATAAAAAAAAAAAAAGAAAAAGAAAAAGAAATTAGTTTTCATTTTAAATTTATATTTCATTTTTACTCATTAGATGACAAAAATAAACAAAGAAAAAAAAAAAGAATATAAAATTATAATAAAATTTTAAACAATTTTCTTTTTCTTTTTCTTTTTTTAGATTTTTATTTAAATTAATTATGCTTCGTTTTTATGATTATACCAAAAAAGGTATTTTTTTTTGGAATTATTAAAAAGAATAAAGAATTGAACATTTTTGAAATTCTATAATAATAAATAATAACATAAAATAATAATAATAATAATATTGAAATGAAAAAGAGGAGTGAAAAAGCATGCAATTGATAATGATAAACAATAATAAACAAGTAATAATAGCATTGAATAATAACATTGAATAATAATTACTTTATGATATATACAATACAATACCAAAAATAAAAAAAAAAATAAAAAAAGATATAATAAAATAAAAATAAGCAACAAACAATTTTAACTTTTTTTTTTTAAATTAATTTTTTTTTAATTTATAGAATTTCACGTGATTTGTTATTATTACATTTGTGTAAAAAAAAAAAAAAACTTTCGTATTAATTAAAAAAAAAATCTTTTTTCAATTTTTTTTTTTAAAAAGTAAATTTTAATGTATTTTAATAAATTATATATATATTATAATGTATTATAATATATATTGTATATCTTTTTTATATAATTCAAATTGATAATTTTACTTTAAAAAATGCTAATATTAACTTTATATTTAATTTATATTTAATTTATATAAAATATTGAATATTAAAATATTGAATTTTGAATATAAAAATATTTTAAATTTTTTAGTTATGGTTAAATATCTTGGTTATAAATAAATAAATAAATAAATAAATAAATAAATAAATAAATAAATATTAAATAAATAAATAAATAAATAAATAAATAAATAAATAAATAAAATATTAATTGTTTAAAATAGTATGTCATATAACTAATAGATAAATAAATGAAAAGTTATCATATAATATTTTATAATTATTTTATTATACATAAAATATGATCAAATAGAGATAATGAATGAGGAATCATTAATAATAATTTTTATATAAATAGAAAAAAAAATATTTAAATATATGGTTGATTAATTAAACCTATTAAAAAAGTATAATTAAATTATTATTAATAATATGATATATATTAAAATAATAAAGTTTTATAATAACCATAAGATTTATAGTTAATGTTCTAAGAATATTAAAAAAAATAAAAAAGAAAAAGATAAAAAAAAAAGATAAAAAAATAAAATAACAATAAAAATTTTTAGGTTTTTATAAGTAAGAAAGTAAAAAAAAAAAAAAAAAAAAAAAAAAAAAAAAAAAAAAAAAAGCGGCATTTCACCATAATAAAGTTTATGATTGGATTAAAAATTTTTTTTCTTAACTTTTTTGTTAATAAAACATCAATAAATAAATAAATAAATAAATAAATAAATAAATAAATAAATAAATAAATAAATAAATAAATAAATAAATAAATAAATTAATAAATAAATAAATAAATAAATAAATAAATAAATAAATAAATAAATTAATAAATAAATAAATTAATAAATAAATAAATAAATAAATAAATAAATCAATAAATAAATACATCTGACCCAACGCCCAGCCAAATATTGTTTCAATCTCGTTAAACTACCTCGTCCTTTCTGTATATAACAAGACTTGCACTTCCATACAAGGTAAAGATTTTCATCATGTTACTAATAATAAAAAATAAATAAATAAATTAATAAATAAATAGATAAAATAATAAAAAAAAAGTTAATATTTAAAGTAACTTTAAATAATGAGAATATTAATAGACTTTATTTATATCCAAAAATAATTAATATAATTTTAACAAATTAAATAAAAAATAATATATTAATAAATAAAAAAGAAGGTAATGAAAATGGAAAAAAAAAGGCATATATATTTTATATGATAGTATTAAAGTAATTATTGAAAATAATTAAAAAGAATATTCATTTATTAAATAAATAAATTAATAATTTTATTTTATTGTATTTTATTTTATTTTATCTTATTAGAAAGAAATTTTTTTAAATAAAATAAAATTGTTAATTTATAATCTTGGTTTGGTTTGGTTTGGTTTTGTTCTGTTTTTTAATATAATGTAATACATAAATTTAATAACTTATGCTTCTTCTTTAAAACATATTAATGAAAACAAAATAAAATGCAAAATAAATGGTTTAAGAAATTTTTTTATTGGATGCTTTTTATTAATTCATATACCTACCATTTTATATTTTAAACTAACTGCCAAGTTGTGGCTACAAGTATTAAATTCTACTTTCTTTTTTTATTGATGTAAAAAAAAAAGCTAGTTGAAAAATTCAATAAATAAAAGAAAAGTATTAAAAGAATACTCTTTATTTCTAATTTTTTTTTTCATCAACCGAATTATATTCATTTTAAAAATAAAAAGGTACAGAAAGATAATTCACAAAAAAAAAAAAAAAAAATAATTCAGTAATAACTTTTTATCTTCAACTGCCAACTAAAGTAAAAAAAATTTTTTTTTTTCAATTTTTTTTATTACTTATTTAGGGAAAAAAAATATTATTTTAGTTTTTTTTTTTTTTTTTTTTTTGGTAAAATAATTGATTATTTATGATTATTTAAAAAGTAGCATAACTAATCATATAATTGTCATAAAGTAATGTATAAATTGAACTATATAGAAGAATTTAATATAAATAAATAAATAGATAAATAAATATATATATATATATATAAAATTATTATTAATCATAGATAAGTAAATGGATGAATAATTATATAAATAGATAAATAATAGAATTATTTAAAAAAAAAATAAATGTATATACATATATTAAATAAATAATAGAATATCAATACATATAATTATTGATATATATTGCTATATAAATAAATATATTAGTAACGTAAATAAATAAATTTATGTAAATAATTATTAAACATCAAAAATAAAAAAAAATTTTATTTTTTTTTTATATTTATATTCTTTTATATATATTAAAATATATTTAATTTATTTAAATAAAAAAATGATGGCTAATAAATTAAATATTATATGCATATATTATAATATATTGTAATATATTATACTTTTGATATCATTTTCTTTGTTAAATGTATTTATTTAATTTAATTATATTTTAATATGTATTAAAAAAGATAGATTTAATTATTAAATTAATAAATATTTAATAATAATTAAATAAATTAATTATAAAATATTAAAAATATTAATGAATAAATAAATAATAAATAAATAAATAACTGATAATAAATTATCCTAATAAAAAAATTTTTTTCATTTATTTTTATTTACACTTTTCAATAATTTTATTTATTATCTTTTTTTTTTTTAAAAAATTTAATTTATTTATTTATTTCGTTATATTCATTTATTTAAATAATAGTTAATTAAAAAATTATTTATTTTATTATTTATTTATTCATTAAATATTTAATCATTGTATCATTTTTTATTTATTAATATATAAGTAAATAAATTAATAGCATATAAATAATATATTATAAATAATAAATAAATAAATAAAGTTATAACAAATAAATATGTATTTTATTTTTTTTTTATATATTAAAAATAAGATAATTTTCTTTTTTGTATTCAATTAATTTATTTTAATATATATTATACACATATAAGAATATAAATAAATTTTATTTTCTATTTTTTCTTTCTTGTTTTTTTTATCATAACAAACACTAAAAAAAAAAAAATAAAAAATAAAAAGAATAAAATAAAAAAAAATAAAAATAATTAGTTTATTATATAATTTATTATATAATTTATTATATTATATTATATTACATTATATTATATTCAATTAATTAATTATAAAATATAATTAAAAAAATTTTTTTATATTCTTTTTTCTTTTTTTTTTCCTTCTTACTACTTTTTAATTATATATATTTTATTAATTAATTTTTTTTTCTTCTATTTTAAATTTATTTTTCTTTTAAATTATGATTATAAAAGAATTTTAAATTTAAAAATAATAATAATAAATAATAATAGACCGTTTTATATTTAATATTTATTTAATATTATAATTTATTTTTATTATTTAATTTATTTATAAAGTAAAATAAAACTCAATAATCATATATATAAAAAAAAATTTACTTGAATAACATTATTATATCGAAATATACTTATAAAAAAAAAGTTTAAATTAATTTAATAAAAGACAATATGAATATCAAATTATTTAGTATTTTTTTATCATCTTTTTTAGCATTTAGTAATGGTAAGAATAAAACTTAAAAATGAAGAATAAGAATAGAATAAAGTTTAATATAATGAAATAATTAAATCCAATATATATATTTTAATAATATAAAATTCTGATTTTTTTTTTTTCTTTGAATATTCATATAATAATATAAAATTTAGCTAAAATATATAGTTTCAATGTTGTTACGATCTTTGGAGAAGGAACAAATATAGGTGTTAAATATAATGATAATCAATATCTTCAATTACAACCAACATTATTTCCATGTAAGTTTTTTTTTTATATAATAAAAATTTTAATATAATAAAAGTAGTAATGGATAATTAAAATAATAATAAATAAAAAAAAGAAATTATTTTTATTGTAAAAGAAAAATAATAATAATAAAGAAAATTTATTTTTTTATATTATTTTTTACTTATTTTTTTTTAAATTTATTTTTTTTTTAATACAATAATTATTCATTTGGTTTCTAATATTTTATAATGTATATATTATTATTTTTTATATTCAAATATATTCGATATAATTAATAAAAATAATAGTATATAGTGGTACAGTAAGTGCTGATAATATCGATAAATATAAGTTTGTTGTTATGAATGAAAATGGAGATGTTGTTGAAGAAGAAGAAATTGAAAGAACATATAATGATAATAGTTCAAAAGTTCATGAAGTATATAACAGGTAAAAAAATAAAATATATAAAATTTTAAAATAATAAAAAAGAATAAAATAATAAAGAATTAAGATAAAAAGTTAAATATACCAAAAAGAATAAAAAAAAATAATTATAATAAGGATTTATTTTTTATTTTTAAATTTTTAAAAAAAATAGTATTATCACTTTATATCAATTCAAAAATATATTTAAATATATATATATTATTATATTAATAAATTTTTTTATAATAAAATATATATTTAGATATTTTATAGATAATATATTTAAAAAAAATTTTTTTTCGATATAATAAATTAATAAAATAATGAAATAATAGTAATAATATTAATAAAAAAGAATAACAAAAATCTCAAAAAAAAAAAAAAAAATAAAAAAAAAATGGATAAATAATATATAATAAATAATAAATAATAATAATAATATATAAAATGATAAAATATATAAATTGATGAATGATTTTTTTGGATTAATGAATAAATGGATAATAGAAAAATATATAATTTTAATATTAATAAAAAAATTAATACTAATTTTAAAAATTATTAAATATATATATATATATATTTTAAAAAATAATAAAATTAATCATGAAAATAATAATAATAAAAATTAAAAAGAGCAACAAAAGAAGTTAAAATTACAGATCTTCCAAAATCTTTTGATTCTAATTATGATATTGATGGTTCAGATAAATATAAACCATTACCAGTTAATGAAATTTATAATGTTTATTGTCAATGTGATGGTGTCTATGATAGTGTAAAAGATTTACCATTTTTAAATGAAAATAATGACCGTAATGATGATACTTCTATGTGTACTATTAATATTGTTACACCTACTGAAACTTTCCAAACCACTGGTAAACTTCGTATATCTGGTTTTGGTAGTCGTTTTTACAAAAAATTATCATGGGTTATAAAATTTGATGAAAAATTTAAGGGAAGAAAATCATTAAAAGCTAGAGCTCTTGCTAATGATCCAACTCTTTTACGTGAAAGATTAGCTACTGATTTATATACTGCTGTAGGTGTACCAGTACAAGTTGGTACATATGCTCGACTTTTTATTAATAATGATGTTTGGGGTTTATATTATTTAGTAGATACCCTTAGTAAAAAATGGCTTACTAATTATATACATAATGGAGATAAAACTAAAATAGGTACTAATTATAAATTAGCTTCAAATCATCCTACTGGACCATACGCTGATCTTAAATATCTTGGAGAAGATGTTCAACAATATATTGATACTCATGCCTATGAAATTGATGAAAGTGATGCTGATGATAAAGAAGCTCTTGAATATGGTGAACATGGATTTTATCGTTTAATTGAATTTACTAAATTATTTGATGATTGGGTAAAAAAATATAAAGATGATAATTCTGATGAATCCGTTAAAGCATTAGAAAAATTCTTTGATTTAGAAACCACTTTAAGAATGATGGTTGTTGAAGCCTTATCCCTTGCAAGAGATAATTTCTGGCTTGTTATTAGTAATGTTGCCCTTTATTATAATAGAGAAAAAGAAAATTATCTTTTCCTTCCCTTTGATTTTGATGAATCTATGAGAGGTACTCAAGGAGAATATCTTAAAGATGATTATCTTCAAGATTGTATAACGTGGGCTGATAATGTACCAAACTTTGATCATTATTTCACAAAATCTTTATTCCAAAATGAAAAAATTGTTTCAAGATATAAGGTTATTCTTGCTAAAACCATAAGAGATTCCTTTAATCTTGATACCGTTACTCCTTACCTTAATAGTTTAGTTGAATTAATTAAAGATGATGTTCAATGGAATTTTAATGCTACTGAAACTTTAAGTACCGCCTATGAAGGTACTCTTAATCATTATACATTTCAAAACTTTGAAGAAAATCTTGAGTCTACTGCTGTTATGTATCAAGAACCTCTTATTTATACAGATACACCTTATGGTCTTAAACAATATGTAGATCTAAGAAGTGGTAATTGTAAAGCATTTACAGCAGATGTTAAAATTCCAAGTGGTTCTATTAGTCATCAACCTTCCTTTAAATTTATTCTTTTAGCTCAACTATTGAGTTTTTCATTTTTCATTTTTCAATTCTTTTTTTAATTTTAATTTAAATTTTTATTTCATTTAAATTTCATTTAAAATTTAAATTTAAATTTTCATTTTCCATTAATTAATTTTTAAATCATTTTTTTATAAAAGGATTTTTATTATAATAATTTAATAATATAAAATGATTTTTAATATTAATAATTAATAATTTTTTTATTTTCTTTTTATTTTTTTTTTATTATTTTTTTAATTTATAATAGTAATAGTAATAATAATAAAATATTATCTTTCTTTTTTTTTAATTTTTGTCATTTTTATTATTTTATTATTATTATTATTATTATTTATAATCATATTTATTATGTTTTATTTTTTAAAATATAAAATATTAATAGAAAAGATAAAAAAAAAAAGCTATATTGAATGCAAAAAAGAAAAAAGAAAAAGAAAAGAAAAGAAAAATTATATTATTAAATATTAAATTATATTATTATATTATTATAACAAAAAAAAAATAGAAAAGAAAAGATAAAAAGAAAAAAAAATTAAGTTATTATAAAAAATAATGAGAAATGAAGAATGAAAAGACAAAAAACAAAAAAAAAAAAAAAAAAAAAATTAACTATCAAAACAATAAGTAAAATTCCTCAAAGGAACAACAACAACAATAATAATAATGATAATAATAATGATAATTATTATTATTTAAATATTTTTATAATATTAATTATATTATTAACTTCAACTTTAAAAGGAAGAAGGGGGAAAAAAGTATCATTTATTTTATATATTTATATTTTAATTTATATAATACAAAAAGAATAAAAAAAAAAAAAAAGATATTTATTAATAATATTCAATATATATAAATATAAATATTAATATAAAATATATATATAATATAAATTTTTTCTCTCTATTTTTTAAAAAAAATAATAATAATTATTTTAACAAAATTATAAGTAATGAAAGTATTTTATATAATAAATCAACCAATTTTTATATATTAAATTATTTTTTATAATATCAATAATATCAATATATCAAAATTATTATATATTATATATAAATATATCCATATCAATATTTTTTTTTTTTTTTAATTTTTTTTTTTTTTTTAATTTTTTTTTAAAAAAAAAGAAAAGAAAAAAAAAAAAAAAAAAGAAAGAAATTATAATATATCTTTATATAAAAAAATATAATTATAAATATAAATATAAAAGACATAAATTATTTTTAAATATTTATTAAATATCGTTTTTATCTTTTTATATATTTTTAAATAAATAAATAAATAAATATAAATAAATATAAATAAATAAATAAATAATTCATATTATTTAGTTATTAAAATATTTAATAATTAATTCATTAATTAATTCATTAATAATTATAATAATAATTATATATTTTCATTTATTTATTAATTATTATTTTTTTATTTTTTTTTTTTATTTTTTATAATTATTATTATTATTTTAATAAATCTCTATTGAATTTATTTATTATTATTAATTAATAATAATAAATATATATAATAAAATAAATCTTTTTATTAATAATGAATAACAACTATAAACAACATATAAATCACAGGCAGAAGTCTCTTCTCTCTCTTTTTTTTTTTAAATGTTTATATTAATATTAATATTTAAACTCAATAAAGATGATGGACATTATTGTGTACTTAATAATATTATTAATATAATTATTTTACATCTATAATATTTATAGTGTGACTATTTATATGTTAATATAACTAGGATTAAATAATTTTTTTTTTATTAATTTTTCTTTATATTTTAAATATTTGGCATTTAGCAATAAACCATTATATTTATTATTTATTATTAAAATATTTAATAATTAATTAATTATTAAAATATTATTATTTATTATTTATTATTTATTATTATTATTACTATGTGCATTATTTTTTAAAATTTTTGTCAAAATAATATAATATAAATAATATAATTATAATAATAGAATATTTAATTATAATAATATTATTTATATATACTAATATTATAATTATTTTTAAATTTTTGTAATAGTGTGTTAATTAACCCAAAAAAAAAAAAAAAATTATTATTAATATTAAATTTTTAATAACTGAAAAAAAATTTTTTTTTATCTAATAATATAAAGTTTATTTTTTTTTATGATGATACAA
This sequence comes from Anaeromyces robustus, assembly GCA_002104895.1. Classification (NCBI taxonomy): domain Eukaryota; kingdom Fungi; phylum Neocallimastigomycota; class Neocallimastigomycetes; order Neocallimastigales; family Neocallimastigaceae; genus Anaeromyces; species Anaeromyces robustus. The sequence goes on from MCFG01000029.1 coordinate 179,614, forward strand.
AAAACTTTTTTTTTTTTTTTAATAATAACAATATTTTTTATTTTATTATTATTATTATTATTATTATTAGTTTATTATTAGGTTAAAAATAAGGTGATTAAGTCATTAAATAACTAATTCATTATTATATATATTTATTCATTCATTACTAGAATATTTTAAGTTTACAACTATATAAATACTCCTATATATATATATTTTATTCATTTATATAATTAAAAAAAAAAAAAGAAATTTAATAAAATTTTAATAATATATTCTTTTTTTTTTTTTATTAATCTAAAGATAGATAAAGATAATAATTAATTAAAACTTATCGAAAGATTTTAAAATAAAAATAAAAATAAAAATAAAAATAAAAATAAAAATAAAAATAAAAATAAAAAT